>CM077106.1:29229-82429 GCA_039619505.1 Cimex hemipterus | reverse complement strand
AGATGTGTATAATATATATATATATATATATTTTTACTTGATTGAGAAATTGTTGTGGGTGATAACCTATCCAAGGGCATAATTGACGATTGCGATCCCTGGCTACTCTGATTACCCGAAAAGAGCCTTTTATGTGACATAGGACCGATATTTCCTATTTGTTTTCATGTTAATGATAAGTGGTTCACATAAGCTACTTACTAACTGGGTTTAAGTTTTCGTGTCTATTGAAAGTGATGGCCTGCTGTTTTCGATATTATTAATTTTTCTAATTAAAAATTCGACAGCATTATGTAGCTTGTTTATTCCGTTGGTTAATACATCGATGATTGAAGGAAGGTTCTCAGCGGGAGTAATAACTCTAACTAACTAATAATTTGGGAGTGGGATAGTAATTGATGAGGAAGACATGGACAAGATGGAAGGGTGGGGCAAGTTTGAGGATACAGTTTGAGAGTAAGACTTTTGTATAGTAGTGGATGCATTTGCATTCAATTTGCATTCATTCTTCTGATATATTCTGCCTGCTTATAGGAAACTTTTTCTCTACTTCTTATTTTTTCAATTTCCTTTTCTTTGATATAAACCGAGCACTGTCGACTGAAAGACGGATGTGCATCACCACAGTTCACGCATTTCGGCTCATTAGTAATTGTGTGGATTCCCCGCATTTGCCGCAGATCCTGCTTTACATGAGGCTTGTGTGTGCCGGTAATGATAACAAGCAACACATAATATGGGATTAGGTTCAAATGGTCAGACTTTTATGTTGAAAAATCAAACGATACCTTTTCAGGTAATTTGGGTGTTTCAAATATAAGTATTAAGGTGGAGTTGGAGTTTTGAGACCGTTCACCATTTTGAAAATACGTTTCACTCTACATATTCCCTGCTTTTTAAGTTCATCTTAAATTTTGCTTTCGCTGCACTGTAAAAGTTCTCCCCCCTAAAAGTTATTACCCCCTTTGAGTAATTTAGTGAGTTATGCAATTCATATTTTATAGGGATGTTTTCAAAAGTGGAAGCATACTTCAAATTGTGTAAGTCTTTTTCGTCTTTTACGTCTAATAGAATTGAACCATTTTTGAGAAATTTGTGGACAGTAATTCTTTATAAATTTACAGACCCAAAAAAGACTATAATCATTGTAGGTTTTTCCTGAGGCAGGGGTCAGGGACATCAAGACTTATTTTCTACATCATTTACTACGTCTGACCAAAAAGCAGTTGCCCTTATCAGGCTGCCTTATCTGGAACAAAGGTTGAATCTGAGATTTCCATCATATTCTGCGAGGTTAGGAGAATAGCAGTATAAAGGGGATGATCTGTATAGTGAAATAAAATAAAACCTCAAACGTTCTTTAAATTAAAGATCAGAGACTAATAATAATGGTTAAAAAGGAAAACGGTACTCCCTGAAAGGAAATTAAAACAAAATCCAATGTTTATGCTGGAGACAACGATAGGTGTTAACACTTCCATGGATAAACAGACTGTGACAGTGCATTTAAAATTGGTCTCTTCAAAATCACCTGTGCACCTCGGGTGTACAGAAATGGAAAATTGTAATTGATTACACTTCTCAATTTGTATTGGGGTCAATCTGGTATTATTTAATTTTTAATCTATTTTTAATTTTTCTTATTTTTAATCTCATTGCTTTTCTTTATTTCCAGGCAATTTAAAATCACCCATGCACATGTAAAGAAAAATATGCATAATTTCCTAACAGCTAAACTACAATAAACCAAACAGTTTTTATTGTCTTTTAATAAAGATTCAAGTCGTTCTTAGCCAACCTTCTTAAACTGTTTTCAGTTTATAAACGTTTAAAACTATAGCAACATTTTTTTTTTCATATTTACTATATTTGTACTATTTATGTCCATCCTAGAGAGATGAACTATCCTGAAGGGGATGTCATAAATTGCGAGCTTGACTAGCATATCCACCTGATGAAACAGTGAAACTCCATGGCATCTAACATAGTGAACGAGTTAAGATACAAACTATTGAATTATTCTAATAAATTACCTTTTTTTAGAAAAGAAAATAGTAAAGTTATAAACCTCTTGAGAGGTTTATATACAAATATGAAATGAGGGGACAGATATTAGTTTAGATATTGATATTCAATAAACCAACATAAATAGTTACCTCAATTAACCATTTCTTTAGACATTCATAATGTACTGCTTGAACATCTCCTTTACAGAAACATGGCTGAATCAATGGCCCTGAATCAGTCTTAGTGTTGTCATAGCAAATCCAACATTCTTTACCTTCAACTAAAAAAACCCCACAATAGTATATAATTCACAGTTAATTATATATACATTTTTTTAAATACCAGTTTCCTCTGGCATGGACTTTTCCACAAACTGAGTATCAGCTTTAGGCTGAACATGTGCCACCTGTGACTTAAGAATCCTTTTTGGATTTAAAATCCAAAGTTGTTCTGGTCTGTATAGAACAAATATTAATCAATTACACTTAAATAAATAAATTTAATAATAAACCCAAATAATGTAAATTAATAAAGAACAATAAAACAATTACAATTGTACATTAGAAATGTAGAATATACATTTAAACATTATTAAGTTGATTTTTGGTAAATTTTTTGTTGGGTCTGTTGGATTTCAATTGATACATTAGGTGATCTTTGCATTACAATGTTCCAAATTTTGTAATAGTAATTTGTACTTAGAATAATTATTCAATTTTTTTCTTTACTTTTTGAAAACTTTTCCAAAAAACAAAAAAAAACTTCTGAAAAGCTATCAAGCCAAAATAAAAACTAGTGGAAAAATTAAAAAATAAATCAATAAAAATAAAAGTATTTATCCAACACAATACCTTCATACATTCAAAGAGAATACTTAATTTTTGTAAATGTAATAGTTGTTTTCTGTATTTAATTATAGTGTACAGAAATGGAAAATTGTAATTCATTACACTTCTCAATTTGTATTGGGGTCAATCTGGTATTATTTAATTTTTAATCTATTTTTAAACGGTTATTTTTCATTTAACAATTTGCTAAAAACCAATGTATTTATAATCTATGTATAATAATATTAAGGTAGTTTTAAGAAGTGTATAAGCAGGTGCGAAGGTGTGATCGGCCGTAGGCTTAGTTCCATACAGAGTTTTTGATAAATTGGCATGGAGAGTGGGGAGACAAGTGCAAATCAATGTGGGTGTTCCTTTCCTTCTGCCCAATTTTTGGTGTCTACTCTCCATCACTTTGTCGAGGCTGAGAGCCGCATCGTACATCTGTACTAACTCACTTCACGAGTTACTTCGCATACCCATTTATTATTTACAGAACTCAGAATCAAGAATCTACAAGCTTTGTGGATCATCTCTTCATTCCAGCATCCAGCTCCATCTTTCCCATTTCCATCCATACAGCATCTTGGAGACTAACACTCAGTCAGATCATTCCTTTTTATTGTATATCTATTAGTTATATTAATATCTTCTTTTACTTTTGCATTATTAATGTTATTACCATAATTGACCTGCATGCAATACTAATTGTTCTCATGTGAATTTATCATATCTGTTTGTTATATACGTTGGATTTTGAAGGAGTGGGAAAGTAGGTATAGAAAGACATTTTTGTATAAGGCATCGGCTTCTTTGAGGTGAAACAAGCCAATGATGGAAAAAAAACGTTGGTAATGGTTTGGGCACCACTAGTACTAATAATACTACATCAAATCTACCAAATACAAACAAACTAACATACATTTCCAGGCCACTTATTCACATAAATTAAACTAAATTCTCTCATCTGATAACTTCAAAATAGCTTTCAAAAATTATAAAACAATTCAAACACTTTTTTCCACAATTAAAGATCCCACATCAATAAAAAATAAATTTGGTGTAATTTACAAAATCAATTGTTTAAAATGTCCAGCAACTTACATCGGTCTTACATCCCAATATCTGAACAAGAGAGTAAAGCAACTAACTATTGCCAAAATCCCAAACAAAATCCTACAGCAGTCGCTACCCACCATTTTGAACACAAACACAATTTCGACTTCAATAATCCAAAAATATTACACATAGAACAAAACAAACATAAACGTAACTTTTTAAAAATGGTTTACATAAACGTAGATGAACACAGCATCAATTACAGAACAGACACATGTAAACTCAGTTGCAGCAATCAAAATTAAAGAGATAACATACATATATCATCACATCACACAAAACACATATTATAACATTCATCACATTCCACACATCAAACATTTTTACATAGTCTAATTTTTCAACAATTTAGCTTTCCCCATCCATATAATACTGAAAGGATAATCTCGCCAAACCATTACCAACGTTTTTTCCCTTCAGCAGCTGTTTTCATCTCAAAGAAGCTGATGTCTTATACAAAAAGTCTTTCTATACTGACTTCCTTCCCTACCCCTTCAAAATCCGACATATGTAAACATAATACATCAATATCTCACTGGCACTTTCAACACGACCAAGAAGTGCAAGAATGGCACAATTATGCAGAAAAAAACACTTTGAGTAAAAATACTTGTTCAATACTTGGTTGATTGTTCAAATTGGACAGGTTCATTATGTTAATCCTTTCCCTTCAGAATTTACTCCTAAAAAATGCCGTGGGTTTGATTGATTTTCCAGGGTTGAATTTACATTTTGCAGTTATAATTTTGGGGACTTGAGTTTGATTTAGGGGATCTATTTTGCTCCTCATTCGTTATTATTTGGTGCAGATGTGAGCTTTTTGAAATGTGTGGTGTGAAAATACTCATCTGTGTTAGGTTTCCTTGTTGTAGTTTCTTTCGTTAGGGTATATAAAATTTTGTTAAGGATAATGTTTTTATGGTGGATGTTGTGGGTATCTGAACGGTCTAGGTGTATACACTTTTGTGTTTCTTCTTGTCCAAAACTTTTGGATACTTGAGGGGAGTGGTGCTGAAAATCATTAGTAAGCATATTGAGTGCTTTGTTAAGATCTGAGGGGTTTCTAGCTTGCAAAAGAGAACTCATGGGCACTCATAATCCCTTTAATAAAATCCTTAAACCTAATTTCTTACAGAACTCACACAGTGTCAGCATCATCCGGCATTACATTATTGAGATAACTAACTTGTAAATTTAAAAGTTTTTGAATCTTTTCAAGAAATTGAAACGGACTCTCATTAGTTTATTTAATTCTGAAAGTTCAAGGACTAGGGTGTAAATGTCCCTCTTGACTGAGTAACTGGTTAACAATGCATTTTTTATTTCAGGCCAACTACTTGCACCTGAGTTGAAGACTATTTCTGCCAGCGGTCCCTGAATTTTTGAATTGTTACTTGCTAATAAATACTCATTTTGAAAATCTCCAAGATTCATCAGTATATAAAATTTGTCAATTAATTGACAAAAACCGATGAACCTTGCTAACACTTCAGGCATGCCTTTAAAAGTGGGTATCATGTTGAGATACTCGCTTTTTAACATTTCTGGAAACAGGGGATTCATGATTTTATGAAATTCTGTACTAATTGTATGTGCCTTATGCTTAATTTTACAAAATTTTTCAACCCCCTTTTTAACCTGAAATTTATATGAAAACTGTTTTCTTAAATCTCTTATAAGACCTATTTTGTTGGTGGCAATGGCAAAATTTGTAAAAGTTTTTTTTTTTTTTTTTTTAACCAACTCACAGTACTAGGTGACATGCTTCGATGAATTCCTGTGTAGAGCTTCTTCAGTTGATTGATCCTTGCGGTGAACAATTGAATTGAAGAAAATTATATTCCCTCATTTTCTCCACAGATGTCCTCCTGACTGCACCAGTTATGGTTTTGATGTAACAAACTAATTTTTTTTATTAAATGAATGCTTTCTTTTCTTCATCATTCTTATGATCGGTTCTAATAACCACATTACTATTTGTACCAAGCCAGTTAAGTAGAAATGTATGTCTTTATCAAGCTGTGTTCCTTCCAAATTTTTGAAGGGACCATCTCATAATTGTATACATTTTCTATGATAAATGATCTTTTTATTTCTACGATAACTGATTCATGATTTTCGTTGATGATAAGGCAAACTTTTCACTTTAATCAAGCAATCAGGAATGTATGTTCCCAGTAAAGACTGACTAGGTAGGATGGCCTCACTGTCACTAATATTATCGACGTTTATTTCAATAATACTTTCCAAGTGCGCCTCTAATGTGAAGAGGTGTGTTGGATTTATCTTTGACGAGTTAACTGATGTTAAATTATATATATAAATTTATGTGTGTGTGTGTGTGTGTGTGTATATATATATATATATATCGAAACGTTGGCATAATAAAAATTTTTTAAAATAAAATTATACATTACTATTACATTAATATTCCTATTTTAAAGACTTTTGAAATGTTAAGTTATGGTGGATAATTACTATGGACTCCATTATTATTATTATTAGCCATACAAGCCTATGGGGAAATTTTAATTTAAGGAAAAAACTCACAATTTTAATTTAAAAAAAAAGAATCAAATAAATTTTATAATTTTATTCAATTTAATGTAATTTGGCCTTCTGAGTTAAGGATTTGAAAAAGAAAATCAAAGCTTGGATGGCAATAGGATAAATTAGATTACGAGTGAATGTTTGGATGTTAGGGCGTGAAATGACCTTAGCCATTAAAATGCCCTTAAAAATTAATAATAATAATAATAATAATTACTATGATAGTGCTTCATATCAAAATGAATAAATTTGGTTAAACTTATGTAAAAAGAAATGTCTTACCAGTAACAGTTGCCAAAATTATAGAAATCACCATGTTAATTGAAAATATTTTACTTACTTCATAGAATTCCACAGAACACAAGGGAACCACAGAGCAACACCTATCTCGGCAGTTCGAAAAATCAGATCTAGGATATTTCTTGAAGATATGGGTACCCTACATGGGAATAAAAATAATGTATATGTTATCATTAGAGGTTTATATGAATATACACTAAAGTATATTGAAGGACAAAAATGATGTTACTTGTTTTTCCAAAAATGGCCCAATGTCTCAGAAAACAAGAACATCATTACTGCAGTCAGCATTAGCGCTTGAGAGAGTAGACCCAACCTTGATTGATTAAGTTGAGACAAATTGACTTCATCTTTTTTCTACAACATACAAAAGAGAACAAGATTTGAAAATTAATTTTGTTATTTTCATTGAACAAACAATTTAATGAAATAATATATAAATGCAAATATACAAACATTTATTAAAGAAGTGCCTGTATTATTTTTAAACAGAGTAGTCAATTCTTCAGAAGTTGTCGTGTGCTCAGCTTCATCAACGAGATACCCACCTCGAACTTTGAAGAAAACCTCAACACCGTATATTAGGAAAAAAATTACTACAATGAATAAAAGGGCTGCATAGCACCCATTAAACACAAGAGAATAAAATCCCTTCAATTCTTCACTGTTTTGAAGAAAGTGAGCAACAACAAATTCAGCTAAGAGTAATGAGTAAGATATAACATTGAAAGTCACAAAAGCAAGGAATGACTTGCTTAGGAACTGCCGATGCTCCCATTTTAGATCTCGTAGGTGAAAAATCTAAACAGAATAATTTTGCATAAAAATGTTGAATACAATAATTAACAAACATTTTAAACACAAACATTAACAAATTCACCTCTGCCCAGAAGCAGACGATAAGGGATGATCCTGAGAGTAATAAGGGATAGTAAGCACTCATCAAACCTCTATACCATCCTTCTTCAAAAGCTTTCTGTGATAGCAAGAAATAAATAATGAACATGACCATAATTGTACATACATGTTGTTGTATTACTGTATACATATTCACTTACAGGTGATGTAAAATAGGCTCCCCGTATAACTGCAGCCAGAAAGACAACAAAGTAAAGTAATTTCTGAGTTGTTATTCTACAAGCTCGCAATACAGATGGAGTTTTAAGACGGTTCCATTCAGCTATAATGCTCATTATTAACTGAACAAGGCAGACCAATGCAACTATGAAGAATACTGTTGCAAAAATTACAAAGTATGATGTATTAGTGAGGCGGCATTCCTCACCCACAAACTGTATCTGTAATAAATAAACTTTAAAGTTATAATTATTTAATTTTATTTACATAAAGCTTTAGTAATGCAGCATGCTCTATAACACAAGGTCGTATTTATTTTATTTGCAATTGAAATTGTTTTGTAAGTTGATACACCTTGAAGAAACATTTATGGAAATATTGTTTTTTTTCTATTCTTCTGTAATTAAAAGGTATATTACATATTACAACTTATTATATGACATTTCATCATGTGCTATTTTATTTCGTAACTTTATACATATTAAATCATATTGAGTCTAATAATTATCTAATGAATGAACCACAGGTAAAAAACCTATGCATATCCAAAAGAAAGTCAGGAAGGAAAAATAAATAATTTAAAATAGTTTGATTTACAGAAATAAGGTCATTTAAAAATTAAAAATGATTATGAATCAAAGTGATGTCAATTACATACATGAATTGTAGATTAGTATTATATACCTCACAGAAGCAGGTACCATTTAGGCACTCTCCATGCCCAGAGCAATTTGTCTCTGAGCAACTTCCACTAATCATCCTGTAATGTGCTACGAGTGAAGACATCTGAGATTGCATTACAAAATGGTCTCACCCTTGTTACTGCCTAGTACAGAAAACCAACAAATTGCCAAATAGAAAAAAATTAATACAACATTGTCAAGATTAAAGTTTGCATGTACTATCAGACTTCTGTCCATGTTTTGAGCCACTTACTGAGAGGAAAGAAAAACGTTTCTTCTATAAAGAGGCCCCTGATGGCTTACAGGTGTCACGGATCTGGATATCTCAAGAACTGCTAACAATAAGAATCAAACCCACAACCAAATGGTTTGTGACAAACCAAGGAGCTATGCCCTAACCATTTGGGCACCCCGGGCCCACTAAATTGAAGTCTTATGAGTGGAAAAATTCAGACCACCATGATCTAGCCACAATGGTTGTAACACTGTTTTAGACAAAAATAAGCATTCTATGAGTGTGTAGAGATTAGTGACCGTTAATAGACATTTAATCAGATCTCGTGAGATGAGGTCTGGTGTGATGTAGATATCAGAAAAACATTTTCTTTATCATGCAACATCTTTTCGATCTTTTATTGGGATCATCTTCAGGGCCTGGGATTTACAAATACCCATTACCAATTTCTATACCCACTTCCTTCCCCACCCCTTCAGAACCAACATATATAAACATCAAACAGTAAAATCTCACTGGCACTCTCAACACGACACGCAAGAATGGCACAATTACACAGAAGACAAACACTTTGAGTGAGTAGAAATACTTTGATGGAATATAAAATATATTTTACATTGTATAAATTCACTTTTCCACATCCTATATGTATTTTCAAAATGTAAACTATGTTTGTAAATCCCAGGCCCTGAAGATGATCTCAATAAAAGATCGAAACATTGGCACGATAAAGAAACTGTTTTTCTGATACCTAAATCACACCAGACTGCTTCTCACGATATCTGATTAACATTCTATGAGTGTTGTATAGGATAAAGAAATATTTACTGACCAAGATGATAAATATTGATAATATATTAATTTATTTATGCAGGCTTTCAAGTATATTTCAACACTACAATTTTGGATCGTGGGCTTTTATCAATAAATTAATAACCTGTGTAGGTATTGACATACAATCAAGGACAAAACCAATTACATAGAAAATGCTGTTCTTTCCTTGAGTCTTTGAGGAAAATATAATTTTCATCATAACTAGGAAACTATAATTACTAACTTCAAACATTTACCAATATACATATCTACTCACAATTTTGAATTATACAGAATCAAGTACAATGAAATTAAAAATTTAAAATAGTACAGAACCAGGTCAAATATGACTAGTTGCAATCAATAAATTAAATCGGTGGTTCGAATCCCACTCATGACTCAACTTTTTGCTCTCCACCAAGATCTTCGATAAAAAAGGATAATTAATTGAAATAATATTAAAATAATATGGTGAATTTTGACTGTTAAACATGTACGATTAATAAATTACATGCTAAAAGTTGATCAGTAATTATACTGTGGCCTAGGTCTTGAAGCCACGAAAGAAGATACAACCTACAGGGATCCTTAATGAGTCCAAAACTGGTGGAACAATACCCCAGGCAAGAGGCACCCAAAGAGATTCATAGGACCATTGCAAAACTTATTAATTATTATTAAACTAATTATGAGAAGGCAACCACAACCCCTGATATTAGAGAAAATTTTTATCTGTCTATATTTTAAAAGCTTTAATTTAATTATGTTATAGGAGGAGAAAAAGTTGACACTGAATGGAGAAATATGAGTAAAAATTATTTCTGTAGTTTGGTCATTTCTAATTATCCTATTCCAGCTGTTGTTGTTTGTTAGCTGTCAGATCAAAGCAACAAGCGTGTCACATCTGGGATGATTGGAAACAAGAAAACTATGTTTAAGAAATTATCGCTTAGAGGATTTAAACATTCGTGAATCTTTCTCTGTAGGTAGGATGCAGAACAATTTGAGTTGTAAAGTGGTGAATCCTCCTCTTGTTAATCTATGGCCTTACCTAGTTGTATTTCAACTATGTAGGTAAAACAATCTTATGACTTAATACGTAAATCAAAATGATTAAAATAAAATAAAAGTAAAAACAACACAAAATTATTAGGTTTTAAACACTGACTTATGGATGTATGAACTGCCTCTGAAGCATCATTTCTACAATTAAATCATTCAATATTTTCAAATTAAATGCATTTCAAATTACAATCTTCAATAGACAATTGATTGTTTTGTCCTCACTTTTGAGGAATAAAACGGGATAGTATATGGACTTTCATTAACATCAACAACATGTGTATTTGTCACAAGTGTTTTTATATCATAGATATAGAGAAAAAAAGTATAACAAAATGTTTACCTGATTAATCAGGAATCGCAAACTGGCATATCAACAGTGGCATCCTTCTTTTGGTAAGAGTTGTTGACGATATCCAAGAAAAAGTAAACTCAACTCTCTGTTTAAGAGCTCAAAAGGTGAAAATTCGAAGTAAATTGACTTCAAATAAAAGCTTGGATTCATGCCCGAGATTTCGAAATACATGTTGAAGATATATATAAATTAATATATGTATATAAGTATATATACAATCCAAAGAGAAAAATAATTTTTGCCCAAAACAATGTCCAACTTTAATTAAAGCCGAAGACGAAACGGAATCACTGGGTCATAGTGAAAACAATTAAACAAGAAATTATCAAAAGACAGATCGATGTTCAATAAGAAGTAGAATGTAGATAGATATTTAATGGCTAATACCTATCCAAGACTTAAACAAAAACTGAAACTATAATGATATAATCCTCACTCCTTAGTCCTTACGATTCTCAACGCCCCTTTCGTCCGAGATAACAACTACATTTGCCCAGTTGTAATATTTTCCCAATTTCGTTTTCCCTAGCATGAAATTGTTTAATTATCGCACTTACTATTTATTCTTACTAAAATTCTTACTAGTCAAATTTATAAATTATGTGTCAAATTTATTATAGGTAATTAATGATTACGTGAAGATCGTGAGATGCGGTCTAGTGTGATGTAGTTTAGAAAAAACATTTTCTTTATTGTGCTATATTTCGATCTTTATTTACATCTTCTTCAGGACCTGGGATTTACAAACATTGTTAAGATAATACAAATTCATTTAAGATGTAAAAATGAATGTATACAATGACGTACACAGTATAGAAAGTTAGGTTTATTCAAGGTATTTGTACTCTCTCAAGTGTGTTTTCTGTAGATGTGTCACGGACTCACGGTTGTGTGTCGTAATGCGAATGTCAGTAAGATCTAAATGTTTTTTTGTTTATATATGTTTGATTTTCTATCCCTACTTCCATCCCAGTCCTTCAAACATATAAACAAAAAACATTTATATTTTACTAACACTCGCATTACGACACACAACTGTGACACACCTACAGAAAACACTCACTTTGAAATACTTTGAAGAAACCTAAACTTTCTATATGGTCATAAATTGGCCAGTCCACCAGAATGCTCTTCAATGACATGTTTCGTCACTGCGTGGCACACTGTTGATTGTGCCATTAGGCACGTGTGGGTGATTTGTGTGCCCTATTCTTAGTCTGGTCAAAACTATTTCCTCGCGCCGCTTTCCTCTCACGGATGAACTCTATGTTCAGAGTTTAATCCCTTCAGTTTGTTGTCTTTGGCTTTAAATGGTAAAGTCCGCTCAGGTTGACATTTAAAGAATAGACCGAAAATTAGGTTTAGTAATGTAGGCCCTTTTTTAGGACGGATCGGATAAAAACTATAAAGACTTTTTCGTTTTACAGTTTACACACTCTCTATCATATTTAGTATGCTAAGAGACGTTTTTCGGGCTTTCACCTCGAATGGTTGTCACTCCTCGAAGTGCTGACCTTAGGGTCTATACTCTACAGTCCTATCCGTCAGGGAAGTTCACCTACCCCATACTGCAGCTAGTTCCCTTAAGCCAGATGTCAGATCTTCGATTCCCAACCAACGGGGTCTCCAATCTGTACTTTACTTATATTATGAGTGGGATTTCCAAAATTCACAAATGACATCGTCGTGACGGGAGTTAACAACCATTGTTGTTCTTCCAAAGTTCCAACTCTACGCAGGACTGGTCCTCGTTTTAATTGATTATAGGAGTCGTTTCTATTGGATGTTTTGTTCAACTCGATTAGTTAGTTTGGAAAATGTTTTGGGGTTTACTTTTTGCACGAGAGAGCTTTTGATGTCATTGGTGAAGGGTTGATGTAGGAGACGTAGCTTACTACGTACTTAAAGCATTGATTATGACTCAGAGGACTTAGGATCGTAAAGTTCCAGGTTAGTCTTGAGCCTACGCTACGCTCTAGATGGAATCCAAGTTACCGGACGCAGTATGTTTTTCTAAAAGGGAGATTAATGAATATTATATGAGGAATTTGGTTTGAAAGGGTGATACATTGGTACTTTTCCTTTCATTAAGTTTTATACGTCAGCGTTTGATCGATTAACTTTTTTAACTAGGGGGAGATGTTATGAAAGGTTGGACTGTAAACCCCTCTCTTGTCTTATCAAATGCATTACTTTGCTCACTTTGCGAATGTTCATCATCAGGCAATCCATTCCTTCTTTATATCCATAATATTAATCCTTATCATATTTTTCAATTAATCTATTCTGGTTTTTATCGCGTAAAGATCAAAAATTCATTACCTAATTGGTTAATTTTCAATTTTGTATTTTCCTATTGTGTAATAAATAGCATTTTTTTATTTCAAGCAATTGCATAACTTTTATACATATGCACATAGCTGTGAACTAACATCATTGGAGTGTTAAACATTCATTTTAGATCAATTACATCTATCGTTGATATGCACCAGACTACAGTGAACAACCGTACAACAGAACCAAGGCTGGGTTGAGGACAACCATTGTACTAAAGGGGACAGAGTGCTACTATGCACATTAATTATACAATACGGACTAATTGATATATCTACCAGTCTGGCTAGACTGCTGTATATATTTATTCCGTAATTCGATTTTTGGGGGAAGAGCATCGTGAAAAAAGGGCCAGGGGCGACGGCGGGAATCGAACCCGCGACCGCGGGGTCTACTAGCCGAGAGTCTCTCACGCTAACCACTCGGCTACCGCGGCCCCCCTTAAGAAAATTTTGTACGTTTTATATTCCGTGAAGTAATGACCGAATTGCTCTCCTTCGATACATCGGTTATTAGGAATTGAAAAAAATAAAAGTGGTGATACTTAAGATGTTTAACAATCAAATTTTCAATCGCCGCCTGAAAACGTCATGTGTTATTTAAAAATGATGGAAGAGAAAAATGACAAATTAGAAGGTTTAAAACAAACCAAAAATTATTAGTTAGTGTCATTTGTCATGTTCCAAAATTGTTTGCCTCTATTTAGTTGAAGTTGTGTGTAACTAGACTTTTGATAAGCATGTCTACGTAAATGCATCTGTCAAGCATCAATCGTATAATCACCGAAGTGAAATGCATTTTTTTTAGTTTTATTTGAATTCATAACTTGGACGGTTGATCCCCCACCCAATGTGTGAGAGCCGTAGCTCTTCTATCTTTTAAAGGTACCTCTGAGTTTTGGCGAAATCCAGGTTATGTTTTGATTTACGTCAAAACTCGAGCGCGGTCAACCAACAAACTCAAACATCAAATTTATGGAGAGGAGATAAACCGTCTTGCTTGTTGGTATTTGAAACGGATCGAAAGTGAACAGTTCTGGTCGGCTCAATCCCAACAAATGGAAAGTGAAATCAAACTCGTTGTAAAGTGGAACGCCAAAGAATACGAAGTGGACGTCGTCACTGATGTGGACAACGTTGGCACGCTCAAGGATGTCATATTCAAGAAAACTGGAGTCAGGCCGGAAAGACAGAAACTGCTCAATTTGAAGTTTAAAGGTAATTTTTATCGTATAATTTTGATGTACAAGTACATATTATGTTTGCCATTGAATATAGTCATGCTAATCTCTTTTTGTACTTATGTAGACCGTCGTAATGAATTAAATTCCAAGTAATTAGATGTTAAGCTGGAAAACAAGCTATAAATTTTATTGCATTTCGGACTGGGATGTATGTATAAAGGCTTATCCTAATAAAAAAAAAATAAAACCAGTGATGTATTTAGAGAGAGAGAATTTTTAGACCTGTGCAAATACACACACTGATGATGAGCATATTCTACAGGGATTTTTACACATCAAAGAATATAAATGAAAAATTTTAAAATACAACTTGACAAGCCTAACTGCTAAACATTCAGACCTCTATAAATATTCAAAATTAAAAATGTTGACAAATAGTAAGGGGTTGCTCATTCCTACCAGCTGAGAGGTTGAGCCTGGGCCAAAACCTTATCCTTGTAAAATTGATATTCTATTAATTTTAATTAAATTAACCAATATATTCTTATTAGTTATTGTCGATCCTCATTTTTAATAACAGATTGACTTAAGAATGGTAAACACGAAGATTACTCATTTTGTAAACAAAACCTTTTTTCATCTTAAACCAGAAGTTTAGAATATTATTGTGAGAATGATTCTCGAGGTCACCGGCAAGTAGATATCACAGAGGTGTTTCTCAGAATGTGGTCTTCAGCCCAATTCTGAGAGACTGGAAGAGCCAAAAGGAGGCCTGGTAGTGGTGATCTCTCTCTACTGGTAAGTTGTGTTTCTGCCTATAGTAATAGCAGGTGCTGAAGTGTCTACTGAGAACATTTGTACACTTAATAACTAAATCGTGATGTAGGCTAGCCCAAATCGAACAAATATTTGTTTTTTCTTCTCTCAAAGGTTTCTGCAATTAGCTGGAAAACAAATGATGTTAAAACAGAATATTTTCTTGATCTTAAGAAAATCCCAGGCGTTACAGTAGGAACCGACCTTACTACTGTAGGGAGTTTGATGTGCTAACCACTTCTTGGCTAATATAGCCCTTGAGTAGCTGTTGATCTACCATTTCCCATAAAGGAAAAAGAAAAAAAAAAGAAATTAAAAAAATTATATTCTACATTTTGCTGTACATGTGTATGTTCATCTTTATTCAGATTATTAAAATGCAAGATCAGTGGCAGAATATCTATTGAGTTGTATTTGTTTTTTTGAGTGGCTACTGTGTATTCAGAAGTGCATATTTTTGAACGGAAATTTTATCTTGTAGATAATTTAATTAAATTAATAATTTATTAATTAGAACCACATTGTACAAATTTGTATTTAGTGACTGTATAATGAGCTCTAGCTACACTAAGAACATTAAGAAAGCTTAATCCCTATGTATTTAATTAAAAATTAAATTTGTGTTCTGTAGTTTAAAAAAACTTGTCTTTTAATATTTAATTTACAGGGAAAATGCCTGATAATGACTGCCCACTTGCAGCTCTAAAGCTTAAATCTGGTTTTAAAATAATGATGATGGGCTCACTAGAAGAGGCAATAGCTGGTGCAAATATGATACCTGATGATCTTCCAGAAATCATAGATGATTTTGATATTGAAGATGGCGAAGAAGTTCCTATAGAAAATAAAGAGGTCTATTTGGCCAAAATTGAAAGAAGAGTTCGTGAATATAATGTGATTGCATACCACACATATTTTTTTGAAATGATTTTTAATTTAATTATTTTACAGATAAAACTTCTGAATCCTATTCGCCCAGGAAAGAAATTATTAGTTTTAGACATAGATTACACCCTGTTTGATCATAAATCTGTGGCAGAATCTGGTTATGAATTGATGCGGCCATATTTACATGAGTTTTTAATATCTGCATATAAAGTAAGTGTTGTCAAATAGCATCCATTTTCAATTATTATTTTGATTGAGAGCAAGTTAATTGTTGATGTACATGTGATCTTTCCTTTCAAAAATATTTCAATTATAATACATTTTCTCTATTATTGGCTTTTTTAATATATTTTTTAATGGTTCCTACACACATTAAGTTGTTTCACAACAATCCTCGATTGTTAGATAGTAACTGTTAGATTGTTGATGTGTCATTAGGGTTATTTACTTTGTAATTTTTGAAGGCACGCCTAGGCCTCAGTCTTACCCGTGTCCTGCATGCGACAGTAATTTTGTAAAATCAAACAAATTAGAATGTTAATAATATATTTTCTTACTGCATAAACTGCACTTTATTGCATAAAAGCACTTGCATGCTATTAATATTGCTTTAGATTTATCAGGAGTATTATTAATTATACCTGAGAATCATACAAGTACTATATCAAACAATTTTACTTGCACTATTAAGTCTTTATTCTTTTAAAAATAAAAGACCCAAAAATTCACTGGTATTTCTTCTGGTTGTTAAGTTGCTATGGAATTTCAAGGTATATAAACTATGAAAATTCTTACAAGATTGCCTGAAAAAGTTAAAAAAGTAGGTAGTATGCTGTAGATAATCATAGGAGAGGTCTCATAGAAATACATTTAGCAGTTGTGCAGTGTTGTTGAAGGTTTGTGTGAAGTTAGTATTACATGCTTACTTGATCGATTCATGTCTTATCTTTTGGGTTAGCACGTTTTCCTAATACATAGTTACTTTTTTCTCATTGATCTATTGTCTATTGCTTATTATTTTATTGGTTATTTGTAGCAGTTATAAATTACAACCAGTTCATTTAACCAAATCAACCAAACCCTGATAAACATTGAAATTTTCTGTGCTCATTAAAACTGTAATTATATGGCTTAGCAATTTTCCATTTTTATTTTGCAAGGTTTCTTTCTTTTTTGAATTTTCTGCAATACCATATATGTTTTGTGTTTCCTTGTTTGCATATAGTAAATAGGGTCAATTTCTTCCAGTTCAATCATGTGTAGGTATGCTTTACAGATCTATGGTTTGAAGGTAACCTGCAGATTGTGACAGTGCTATACTGTTCATTCTCTGGTGAACCAAGGTTGGAAACTGACCTGAGGGAAGATAGATTAATACTACTCTCCAGAACTTGAAGATCTACATCTATTCAGTCGTTTCAATTCATCATTTTTAATAACATCAATGGCATCTTAATGGGATATTTTAATCTCTTTTTCTACTACTGGCTTTTTGAAGCTGCCTTGGCCAGCTCGTCTTTCTCATTTCCTATCAATGAAAAGTGACCTCATGTCCTAGGAGCATCCTAGCAGAATTTGCTTACTTTTATCCTTGATGTTGTTTATAATTTTAATTGTCTATTCTGTATAGTAATATATGGAGCTGTGACAGGTTAATTCACTCCTACTGTCAGAACAAATCAATACCATAATGTAATCTTTAGAGTCTCAATGATTGCATATGTTTCACAAGTAAGAAAGAAAGTCTCATTAGGGAAGTAGCATAATGCATATTTAGTGTTGGAAGAATGACAGGAAAAAAGTAGTTGCTTAAGCCTTTTGGTGGATAAGTTCGTGGAATCTATTTGGTTCCATTTCCTAATATGTTAAGTAAATAGTAATTCAAGTACTTAGGAAAATTATACCAAATTTGATTATTGCCACAATAATATAATATGAAACTCCTTTTATTTTTGTTTTTGTTGTATGTTAATTCATTGGTTATTTATTGAAATTTTCATCCTCTTTTTCATTGTCTTTTTATTGCCTATATTTTGGGTCCAGAGCCAGCAGGTACTCCATTTCAAGGCTTATTTTAGCCCAGAACATGTTATGTGGACTGGACCAGTTATGTTTTCGTTTGAATCAAATTCTGAAAAAACTTAATTACACTAAAAATGCATAATTCAAAACTTCACTGATATTCCTTCAGTTGAATAGTCAGCTCCCAACAACTTTATGCTATTAAAGATATTTAACAAGATTGCTCGTACACATCACAAACACACAAGTGTACAGCACATGATTTTACATGTAGAGAAAAAGTAAAAACCTCCATTACACAAAACTGTGCATTAAAAAAAAAGAAGTTTATTTCAGAAATGTAGGTAGCAATTATTAAATATTATTTTAAGGACTATGATATTGTTATATGGTCAGCAACAAGTATGAGGTGGATAGAGGAAAAAATGAAACTACTTGGTGTTTCAACTCATCAAGAATATAAGATTGCTTTTTATTTGGACTGCCTTGCTATGATATCAGTGCACACTCCTAAATATGGTGTTATTCAGGTATGTAAATTAAGTAATTCCTTTCTTTTAATTTGAACAGGAAAATGGCCCAACATGCTCAAGAAATAATAAATGTTTAATGTTAATTTCTAACACCCACTTTTCTAAATGTACAAGTTGAGTAAGGCTTATTAAATGTATAAAATTATTCTACAATATGCAATCATTTTACAATATTATGCATTGTACATTAAAATATTTCTGATCCTTTTTGTTTATTTGCTAGGTAATTTAATTAAGCTAATTTTCTTTTAGGTTAAACCACTTGGGGTAATATGGGGTAAGTTTCCAGAGTATAAACCTGAAAATACAATTATGTTTGACGATATCAGGAGGAATTTTCTTATGAACCCTCAAAACGGCCTTAGGATAAAGGCCTTTAAACAAGCTCATACACACCGAGCAACAGACAGGGAATTAATTAGATTGGCTAGGTAAAGTTTTTAGAAAAGTATTTCTTCGGTTTTGCCAAACTTTTTATATCTACCATATATAATCTTTGCTTGTATCTTGTTGACCATCTTCAGTCACCATTCTTTATTATATTCTAATATACAATGAATTAGCCATTCAATTTTTATTGAATGCTGTTAAATAAAAATTTGTACCAAATTATGCCAATTTTTTGTTATAAATATTCTTATCTACAAGTAACCACCATGAGATTTGAAATATTTGTTGAACTTATATTATGGATGAGTACAAAACTGCTAAAAATCATAATCAATGTCATGCTTTTATTGGTAGTCCTCCCTCAAGAAATTCATGTTGCACCAGTTCTATATGTTAAATTATCAGTTGAAAGATCAATAAATATGTTTATGCACATGTACACATATTTGTATCAAGTATGTGATTGAATTTATTCAGCTATTTACAAATCAAAAATTTAATAACAAAAATAAAACTGTTTGATGTGAATAGAGTTAAAAGGTGTTTCAAGGCTCAAACACTTTCCCCATCTGTACGGGCGTGCTCTTGAGGGCTCTTTGACTGGCAATGCAATGTACATATTTGTAATTTATTGTAGTGCTTAAATTTTTTTAAACAATAAAAAAATAACTTATGTTTTTGTCCAACCAGAGTATTGTTGTTTGTAATTATATCATATTTATTTGTCGGAGAAAGAGTAATGTTAAAAAAAGGACAGGGGTGACAATGGGAATCGAATCCATAACTGCGATGAACCCCAAAAGAGTTAATTGGGCTGAGTGGTCTTCTTCCGCAGTCCCCTTCAGTAGTAATTCATATTAGATAAAACTTCATCCATAAATGTTTTATTAATAATTTTTTAAATCTATTATTTGGTTGTTTCTGATCTTCCTTTCTTTTCCGAAGTGATACGTTTCGGCATTGAGCTATCTTCAGTGTTAGATCTGTGTTAAGATGGTGAAATGCCGAAATATGTTTAATACACAACTGAGGATAGGCAGACCAGGATGGCGGGTAACAACCAAATTATTCTTTCATCACATTACAGACTTATTAGAGGAATATCTCTCTCTCTCTTTTTTTTTTTTAATTTCTGAACATATTGTTTGAAATATTCCCCATATGGAGGGAATGGGGATATTGATACTTATCATATATTATGCCTCCTTAACACTTGTGGTAGTAAACTGTAATATAAGCATGCCTGAAGTGAAAACAATACTTCCTGACGATATTTCAAGATGTCAGATAAGGAACAAAAACATATTTCACCCCACCAACCTTCTTACAGCAGTAGATGAATTTATTTTGAGTTGTGTATCCAACTGTAACATTCAACTCAAAATTTTGCCTTATAAATCAGTGATGAGAAGCAACCTTGACAAACACCGGCACATTGAAAATTCCTAGCTTTACAATTTTTCAAAGGACCCCAACACATAAAGTTTAATTTTCTATGATTTTGTCATTTGTTCTTTACAATTACCAAATTACTGGTATGCGTTGTAATAGCTCTGCCTTGATCAAGACTTTATTATTATAACTTACTTATTTTTGATTACTTTATTGGCCTATTATCTTATATCAGGCAATTTAAAATTGGGGCAACTAGGGTGATTAACCTTTAATGGCTAAGGTCTGAACTCCTACACTGGAGTATGTCGTTTTGCTGTGTATATAATTTAAATGATATATTTTTAATATTTATCATTGTATTTCAATTATTCAATTTATTTTCAATTAAAAATTTATGGGCTCTGCCAGGATACAAACCCAGAATCACTAGCAAATATGAGTTGTATACCAGTCATTCAGTCCCGTAAAAACGTATTTTTCAGTTGTACATATGTCTATTATTTATCATCAATATGTTCACAGGTATTTAGAGGCAATTGCACCAATCAATGACTTTTCATCTCTTAATCACAAGCACTGGGAAAAATTTTTGAACCATAAGAGGAAAGAAAAAAAACGCCAGAAAAAGGAGATAGGTGAAGGCTCCTCAAAAAGCAGTGATGATCCACCAGAACCACAGCCACAGATTTAGCTATTCTGCAATTAATTCATGTTGTTTTCATTTGGATGTAAGAATCTATGTAAATAATATATCAATATATTTTATTTTTGTAAATAAATAATAAACTTTTTATAAAAAGTAAAATTGTAAGGTTCGTACTTTTGGAAAGTGGTCAAATGTCAATTTCATAAGGTATTTATATATACTATAAAAACTGTAACACAAATTATTAATATTATAACAGTATATATTATTTTAATTATAATTTATATATAATTATAAATTGTTAATATGAAAATTACACTTACCCTGGTGTTGTTGCTACTTCTGATTTTACCTTATCACCCATTGGGCATTGTGCTCATAACTGTAATGTACACTATTGAAAAAACTAGGCAACTAATCTGGGGGCACTTTAACTTAAACTAAGGCACTAACAGGGGAGTCTGAAAATCCAGCCCATGACCATGCTGAGTCACACTAACCGCTTGGCTTCTGCAATCCCACAATAGAATACTTCATATTCTTGGTAATTCACTAACACATGCTATATTATAGTGTATGACTACAATGTAATAAAATTGTCCATCATTAGTAGTATAGTTCAGATCAAGTACGATAACACGAACTAGTATTTGAGGTGACCAAAGAGTTATCTATCTGGTGTAAAAGTTGTGATGTTTAAAAACATTGCTTAAAACCCATTTTTACCTCACAAAGAAATTGAACTGGAATAAAACCAGTTCATTAATATATTTACTTACAAAGCTAAAATAGTAATAAAATAAAATTGTTTGTACAAACCAACAGTAATATTTAAATAAAATAAAATTTTAGATTAAAAGGCCAATATATATTTTTAAAAAGCATCACATAGCCCCCTTCGCTAAAAATTTGTTTTTTATCGTCTGTCGTTCTTCTAAGGGTGGCAAATGTGGCTTAGTTCCCTCAATACGCCTTTTCCTTATGACAGCTTGCTGTAAATAAAATTAAAGTATTTAGTTTAATTACACAATATTTTTAAGACCGCAGTTAATAACAGTGAGAATTGCTGTTTTTTGTTAAACAAAAGTATTCTTAAACTGTTTTCATCAGTGTTATTAATTATAAAAGAACTTATTTCCAGTAACGGGGACAGAAAATGTTTCAAAAACATTAATAGAAAAATATATTAACTATTAATATTTTTTAATTCACTATTTTCGCAGTCCACTCGACCAACTAATATATAACTTTTTTCATCTCAACTAAAAACCGTAATTAATTGTGATTATTATTTATATTAATATATATTATTATTTAACGTCAATAAGCCAATTTTACAGCAATTGACTAACATAACCATTAAGTAACTGTTATTTAGCTTTAATTGACAAAAGCCAAACTAGGTATTTTTTAAATTTTTAGGACATGTTGTAAATTAAACTTTTTTCTGAACGAAAATAATAACATGATAATGTTGGTTGGTGGCTGTGATGTGAGCCTAGCATTTTCCCAAATAATCCCAAAAGAACTTTTTGTTAATTATAAATGTAGATGGTATGAATAATCAAAGTTATCAATCAGTCAGGTAGAATGTTTTTAGACAATGTGATGATCTTGATTTGATTATTTTAAACGATCTAGATTTCCCTATGACTGCTTTTATTGGGAGCATGAGGTCGTCTGTGAATGGTCTCTGTTGTGTTCTGTAACAATGACTTTGAGGTGCTATCTGAACCATTTTCAGATAGCAACCATCTTCCTCCATTGTTTCTCTGGGAAAAGGGTTTGTGTTGTGTAGAGAAGGCATGATGATGAATCGAGGCCAAGACCGTGTGCGTGGAACCGTTGGAGGTGGTCTGCAACCAAGAGTAAACCGTTGGCAGAGGTTTGGGGGCTGTGAGTCAGTTGACTCCACAGAGAGAGAGGTATTGCAGTGAAGCAATTGGCGTTTACGGCCAACTCTGCAATTTAGAAGGTGAGATCAAGCTAATGCTGTGAGTAATTGCTGTCGTTGACAGTATTCTTTTAGTGATGGCTCGTCGGGTTGACGAGTCTGCTGTTGCCAGGTTGAGTTTTCGTCCTCATCGGGCTGACAAGTCTGATTCCAGCGAGGCAGTGCCCTTGCTTATATAGCATATTAGCGGTAACGCGTGGTAGCTACAAGTGACCACTACACACTGAGTTGGCGGCGTCCCTATTTTCTAAGTGTAAGTAAGTAGTTTATAAGGAATTGAAATTGCACAAGTGGTGGAGTGCTCAGTTAATGGTAATCCGTCACAAGATAAACCAATGTTATTGGGAAGAGTGTGTGTGCAGACGGCTAGACAATCTAACCATTTTTACTATACAAGGATTTACGGTACTCCCCAAATTTATTAAACTTAAATGCCTAGTACTGAATTTTCAGCCATTGAATGAAGTTGGTTTTTCAAGTTAAGATATCAGTTGCTCTACCTTAATCACACTACTTGGCAACAATGTGAGATTTCAATCTGTGCTTGGAGGATGCTGTCCATTTCTGTGTGTCTCATACTCACTGAATTTAGATTTCCCCACACGAGTCACAGGAAGCTCAGCAGAATCCAGCTAATTGAATTTTTGAATGGAAAGAATTGCTTAGCACTGATCAGGTATGCGTGGCAACCTTGGTATTATCGTTTTGAACTAATTATGAAATTCAATTATGATTTATAGTTTTTTGTGTTTCTTCATGTATTCTTAAAAGTTTTGTACCTTTTAGTTTTCAATTACATATTTCATTCTTATATTTTGGTTGGTGTACTGATGCTGCATAAACTTGCGCCAGATGGTATTTACCATGGTGTATAGTGTTAATTTACTTTGTTTTGTATACATTTCTTTTGGTTGTTGTTAAACATTATTATTACTGGTCCTATGATGGTTGTGGAAATCATCTTTTGACACCTAAGGCCTGTTTTAGATGAGAGTTTAAAACACGGCATAAAAGCCTGATTTGTATCTGTGGTGATCACCTGCAGCCCTGGAATGGCTCTGTCCTCTGCAGGCTATCAATGTGGAGCCTCCCATATATAAGCAGAAGAACTGCCCTGCTGACCTCAGACTCATCTACTCTACGAGCTCTCACCTAACACCTTGAGACTCATCTTCCCAACTGTCTTACTAATGAGAGAGTGCAAAGTCACTTTGGAATCCTTGCTCCTCAGATACATATATACCTCTGATGGAAAAAATAAGAACACTGAGAAGAGGAGTTAAGCTATACTGTTATGTTCACATGGGTCACGGCATCCGTTGCAATGAGGGAAATAAACTCGGTGACCAGATGGCAATGGATGCATTCTGAAATGAAGGCCTTATACAAAGATGCCTACAACTGCCAAATGACGGAAGATGCGAGAACACAGCTTGGAAGACTGGGAAGACTTGTGGAAGGAATCAAGAAAGGAAAATCACAAAAGAGGTCTTTTCAAGTATCTCTTCACAGCTTAAGAGTCAGCAACTTAAAAATGAAAGATAAGCTGTCACAGCTACTGACAGGACATCGAAGAATGGCAGAGTACTGCACTGACCAAACATCACCAGCAGCCTCATTTGTTCTTGTGGACAAACTCAGTGCAGACAGTGGACCAACCACTGATGGAATACACCCAACACGTCAGGCTACCATTGATAAAGTGGATGGTGACGCGGGTTCTACAGTGCCTTCCGGCAAAAACCAGGCTCCTGAAGATGGAATAGTGGCCATATTTTAGCAAATTCATTAATAAATATTCCAATTTTCTAGAGGTACAGTAACCCGTCATGTGATGTATAAAATCATGTAATCATTGATAAGTAGTTTTCAAAATTGACAATGTATTGTAACATTCAAATGTAAAATGTACATATAATTCCATACAATGCCATTTGTGAAGCATGAATAAATAAACTTTAAAAAATGAAAAGAAGAAGAAAAAAAAGCTAATGCAGCACCGAAAACATCAGCAAGAGCGCCTGCAGCATCTGCAACCTCACCATCTCAACACATCTGAGTCAAGTGCTGCCTGAGTCCTTTTTCCCACTGCACAAGTCAACTGAATCACTCTATCCACAGCTGTGGACTTCAACAAAAGGCTTACATAGTCACAGACCTTGACCAATGGCCTACTCAATCCTGGCCTCAACCATGGACTCCACTAAAACTTCCAGGCACGAAAGTATCTATTAAAAATAAAGCAATAAGCTTGTGGAGTCTGTGGTCTTGATATGTTGAGGATGTCAAAGATTTGTGTCTCCATGTCAGTTGTTCAGTCCAAGCAAATACTCATATCATGCATAGTTGACTGTGAGTTTGAGAGTAGTGGGGGAAAGAGGATGCATCCCTGGGCGTACGAAAGCACTGCTCAGGGACCTCGCCAGAATAACCGATGGATCATTAATCTGGTGGAACAAAGCTCAACAAAAAGTAGCTACCCAAACATTAGGCAGCTTACCAAGACTAGCAAACCTATGTATCACAGGGGTGATGAGAACAACCCCTACAAATGCAGTAGAAACCTTGCTAAACCTACCTCCACTAGAAATATTCATACAGGGAGAGGCTAGGAAAAGCTCATTCTGGCTCCAAAAACAATTAAATTGGAAAGAAACCAAACAATTTGGGCACCAACCATAATTAACAAAATCAGACACCCATTACTAGAAATTGGGACTGACTACATGGTCCCGGAAACAATCTTCACAACCTTCTACAAAATCTCAACAGACTATAAAGGAGAGGAAGAACACAGGAGAACTTCGGATACAATGATATGGTATACGGATGGCTCCAAAACAAATGAAGGGACCGGATCAGGTGTCTTCTGTACAAGCCCAAAATATGAGCAGTCAAACTCATTAGGGAAGTACACCTCGGTCTTTCAAGCAGAAATACATGTCATCAATGCTTGTGCCCTGGAAAATCTTAAAAGAGGTTACACTGACAAAAAAATCCTCATAAGATCAGAAAGCTAAGCAGCTATTAAAGCACTGGCATGCACAAGGAAACGGTATCCAGGGGGCCAGGACACAGGGAAAGTTTGGGTAATGAAGAAGCAGACTGACTGGCCAGAGGAGGATCTGCAAGACCATACATAGGCTCCGAACCTAACCTTGGGATATCAAGAGAAAACATCTACATAGCATGGGCATATAAAATGATGATCCCATTTGCAGACTATGTAATGAGGAGGAGGTTTGCATGCATTTATCTTCACAATACAACATTTACTCTTGACTGACATTTAATAAATTAGGTACACCTGAATTATTGTAAAAGAGTTATGCTTAAAATACATACCCAAAATGTTCTGCAGGCTCGGTAGTTTGCAAAATGACATTGGCAAACTTCTCCATTGTAGTTGTTTTGAGCCAAACAATTAAGAGATAAAACATGTTCCTAGAAAGAAAACCATCAATAGATGTATATCAATGAAATAAATAAAAAATGCAATAATGTGCATGTAATGCAGTTTCTAAATTGGGTGGCAATATCAATGGGAGGTCGACAGACAAGCTCTCACATAGCAAGGGCACAGTTGATGGATGGCTCTCAGAGGATATGACCCACATAAGAAGGGTCATTCTCACCTGATTAAGCATAGGCCATGCAAGGTTGACACTTGGATATTTACTTTTGAGCCAAACCCATGTATATATCCGAGATGCAGAGAAAGTTTGCTCATTGTGTCCCACCTAATTGAACAATGTAATTCCTTGACTTCAACCAGAAAGGTCGCAGGAATGCCTAACAATTTGAGAATGGCAGTGAGTATTTGGGTCCCCTGTTTTGATTCTTGGTGGAAACGGGGTTATTTCTGTTTATAGTAATAATAGTTGCGTATACCTAGTTTGTGTCAAGAATGAATGTATTTGTAATGTAATGATTACAATCTGTACATCAGATCTGTAATGATTACACCTGGTATGCTTGAAGAAAAAGCAGTAAAACTTACATTGCCATTATCAAACATTACTGTCAATAGACTCAATTTATCAAATGATTTGAAAGTTATTTCTTGCATCCAACACAATTTTCTCTCCAAATTGAACCAACCGACATGAAGGTGTTGGCTATTTTATTGGCTTTCGTCCATTAGTAATACGTCAATTGATAACAATGTGAATAAAACACGAAATAACATCAAAAAATGTTTAAAATAATACATTTAAAAAAATTAAGACTTTCTTCCCAGTTGTTTGTCCATGCTTAGAACAAAATACACGTTTACATTTTTTATTTGCATTAAAATAATTTTAAAAATGATTACAAAATAATAAAGAAAGTAATATAATGATTGTCTACCATCATACCTTGTAACAGGGATTGTTCTCTTCATTATTTAGTTGAGCTCTTAAATTTCTTTCCTTTCTCGTTAATTTTGTATCATTAGCCATTATTTACTTATGTTATATTTTATCGTTTTATCCTCTGGATAATTTATAATCAAAAATAAACATTTTATGGAGGTTATTGATTATTATTGATAGAAATTGAAATCGATTATATTCATTGTGAACATGTGTAACAGTAGGGCGTTAGAACTATGGTATATGTTTTTCTAATTAAAGGAAATTGTACTTTCAAATTTTTATATAATTAATTAGTTTGGATGAAAAATTGTATTCAATAAAAATTAATTGTATGTTTATAACATTTTGTTATCAATTTTCGTGACTGGCATTGACAGTGGCCAACGTTTTTCCGAATGTTCGTAGTTTCGTATAAGAATCTTGCGCTTACCGCTTGAGTAACATGTTGCCAGCACTGGCATATACTCGCTAGTCATTACTACACTCAAAACTCGATATTTACATGTCTAGAGCCTAGTGTCTGGTCATTTTCATCTCCTTAGGAATTACGTAATTATTGTAGTTTTGTATGATATCGCGCGCGCGGGTGTATTAATGCATTCATACATATAAACAAGTTTACAGATTTCTAAGAGCTCTGTTTAAATTTTCATTTTAATTCTTTTTTTTTGAGACGAGCATTAGGCTCGATGAAAATATTTATAATACTTCTTTAATTTTGTCCGAATGAAATAAGGGTATATTTAAAAATGCTATTCAAGTTTAATATAAGATAAACGGTTTGTGATTAGTAGTGGCTAGTTTGTCGTATTTGGTTGGAAACCTTCGTATTTAAAAAGGTACGTTATTCTTCACAATTGTCTTGATTCCTTTTCTTCTTAAACTGTTCCTTTGGTCCATTGACCTCAGTTATATTTTAGTATTCAAGGACTAATAGTTAAACAAAATTCATTTCATATATATATATATATATATATATGAATTAAAAAAACAAACAATGGTTTTAACAAAAACAAGATAGGAAAACAATCATTCATTTTAAATGGTATTTTAAAATTCTCCGACCGTAATTGTCTTACTCTTCAAATATCAGAGTTCGTAAATAACTTTTCTTTGTTAAATTAAATGTTTATTTGCAGAGGTAAGATTAAGTTGAGATCTATGATTATCTTTACGCATTTTTTTGAACATTTATTTTTAAATGGGAATATCGTTTACACGGTTTAACCCCCCTGCATTACCGTTACGATATTATTCGTTTTAAAGATTGCAATTTTCAATTATTATCCGGAGTCAATTCAGACTGTTTTTTCTTCTCAAATCTGGATTTTTTACGAGGATATTTCAGCTTTGAGGTTATATGAACCCTCGGGATAAGTGGTGTTTTTGAGAAAAGCCCGTTTCCCTGGGCCGCTGGATTCGAACCAAGGACCCTACAGTGATGGGCGCTATGTCAACGCTTAACCGCTGCGGCAACCGACGCCCCACTCTGGATTTTATCTCGGCTAGTAGTTTACTGTTAAAATGAATAGGGATATTTGCAATTTATTCTTATTCTATTAATTTTAGTTCAATTAACCGCTACATTCTTGTTCGTTGGATTAAAAAAATCCCAAAACAAAAAATTAATTATAATTTATTATTAACGGATTTACTTAAGAGTAGTAAACTTGAGGATTGCTCATTTTGTAAACAAACACCTTTTTTCGTCTTTTCTCCATTTTAATCCAGTTGTATTCTCTTTATCAATGGAAAAACCAGAAGTTCGTAATATTATTGTAAGAATGAGGTCACAGAGGCAGTTGGCGGTTTCTTAGAGTGTAGTCTCCCGTACTTTATCCCGGCTCTGAGAGATTGGAAGTGCCAAAAGGATAGTAGTAGATGTCAGCACATTACGATGCTAAGGGAGGGCAGAAATCAGAAATATTGTCATTGCTGCAAGATAGAACACTTTCCATAATGCCCACCAGATCCTAAATGAAGTACAAGCTGTTTAGTCTTTATATAGGTTGGCTTCACATCATATACCCCTTGTGACGATCTGCAGCAACAGCCCACCACCAGTGAACATCTTGAAGAGAACACCAGTTGGAATGTTGTTAAGTTTACTGATGAGTTGTGTTTCTGTCCCATTCACTCCAGACTTTAATTCCCCATTGAGTGAGGATATGTGGGATGTGTTGCAGAGAAGACTTTTCAACCATCAGCATCCAGTTGACCTGCTGCGTTGCAAGATCTATGTAGTGAAATTCCTTTTGAAATTAGTGACAACCTGTTAACAGTATACCTAACAGATGCACAGAGATTTTAGCAACAGAGGACTTTATACACAATATTAAGTGTTTAAATTGTGTCCAATAAACAAAATTATGGAATTAAAACATTTTATTCTGTTGTTTATCAAAATTCTTTAATGTAAATTTTTCTTCATTAAAAACAATAATTTTTAATACATTTTAATGCAATTGCATTACATGTTTGTAATAAAAGTAAAATAAAAATGCTAGGGTAGACTATAAACTTGGCAATAACCTATTCATTTTTGAGTAGTTTAGTTATTTACAATTACCTGTGCAGCTTTTTTAGTACACCCTACTGCTGGTAGATTTTAGCAAACACAATCTTTGCTACTAATAAGTTTTTTAAAACCATTTTTAAAAATTTTTTTCTTTAAAAAAGTCTTCATCTTTCTGACTTCTTTATTTGAAGCAATATTAAGAACTTCACATTTTGAATGGAAACTTTCTTCCATTAAAATGATCCCAAAGCTTAAAAAAATTGGGTTCCCATCATCTTATTGCTCTATTAGTTAATCGAAAAATTAATTTACAAAAGAATTATCTCTACTGCTACTTCAAACAACATTTCACCAGACCATCAATTTGGTTTTTGAACCCATCATTCCACTAATCATAAACTTTACAGTGTAACAGATTTATTACTTCATGTTTCGAGCAGAAACTGTATGCAGCTGGAATGTTTCTCAGCCCTTCGACAATAAGGGATTATTTATACAATTTAACATTATTTTTACCTAGTCTATTATGTGATTACAATCATCCCTTAAGGAGAAATTTTTGCAGTAAACCCAGAATCAGAGACTTCTTATATGGAAGAAGTGCTTGCAGGTCTTAATACTTGCTCCGCTGTTGTTTTTTTACTTTTAATATGTCCACAAATGAGAAGGTACTTACTGCCACATATACGGATGACACCGCCATATTAACCATCCCTCTACAAGCTTCATTATGTTACAGAATGACATATCAACAATTAAAAATGGAGCGATCTTTGGAAAATAAAGTTTATCCCCTCCAAATCACAACATATCACCTTTACACTCTTTCTTAAGACTTGTCCTAGCATACACTTTACAATGACTTGTTCCTCAATCCGACAAAGATAACTATTTTGGACTTACGTTTGATAAAAACTTGGTATCCACATATACGATTAAAAACATACTCGACAAATTATTTAAAATGCTTTATTACCTACTCAGCTGACAATTAAAATTACTATAAAAATCAAAACTTTCGACATACACATACCTACTCAAGCCTGTTTGGATGTATGGGTGCTACACTTATGGATCGGCCAATTATTCCAATTTTCAAAGATTGCAAGGTTTTCAATCCAAAATTTCAAGATTAATTGTTTCTGCCTCTTTTAACAAAACCATAACAATTTTCACAAAGATATTCACATGCCATCTGTCTGTTTTTTCATCCATCAAAACATAGTAAAGACATTTTCATAGTAAATTACAAAATCACACAAAAACTATTACTCAACCCCCCCACAGTTACCACTTAAGCAAGTGAAAAAGGATGAAGATTTTTTTTTTTTTGACTTCATTTATTTATATCTACAACTGTACATGCATGGTATACAACCAGCAGATTGGATTTCAGACTGTGTGTTTGGCATTATGGGCGTTATAGAGAAAGCTACCCACTGGCAGCCGCTCTGGATTAATGAAATGATATTAATCATTTAAGAGGTCTCTTATCCATACTCTTTTCAGACGTTTACGTGGTAATTGTGGGGAATGGAGTGATTGTATTTGTGTGTTGGTGTGATTTTGTAATTTACTATGAAAACGTCTGTAATATGTTTTGATGGATGAAAAAACTGTTGGGATTTGAAGATCTCTGTGAAGTGTATTATTGTTTACATAAAATGGGGCAGAAACAATTAGTCTTAAAATTTTGGATTGAAAACTTTGTAATCTTTGAATATTGGAATACTTGGCCGATCCATATACTTGGCACCCATACATCCAAATTGGTTTGAGTAGGTATATGTATGTCGAAAGTTTTGATTTTAATGGTAATTTTGATTGTCTGTTGAGTAGGTAATAAAGAATTTTAAATCGTTTGTTCAGTGTCTGTTTTTTTAATCGTGTGTGTGGATTCCAAGTTAGTCTTCTATCAAATGTAAGTCCTAAATAGTTAACTTTGTCGGATTGTGGAATAGGTTCATTGTATAAGTATATGCTAGGGCAAGTCTCACGACGGAGTGTAAAGGTGATATGTTGTGACTTTGAGGGATTAAACTTTATTTTCCAAAGATTGCTCCATTTCTCAATTGTTGATAAGTGGTTTTGTAACATGAGTGAAGCTTGTGTAGAAGAGAGATGGCTTGTTAATATGGCGGTGTCATCTGCGTATGTGGCGGTAAGTGTATTCTCATTTGTGGGCATATCAGAAGTAAAAATTGTGTACAAAAGCGGAGCGAGTATTGACCCTTGTGGCACACCCGCAAGCACTTCTTCCATCCCAGAAGTCTCCGTACCCTGGTTTACTGCGAAAAATCTCTCTTTAAGGTATGATTGTATAATTAGATAATATGCCTGGGGTAAAAATAATTTTAATTTATATAATAATCCCTCATGCCATACTTTGTCGAAGGCCTGAGAAACATCTAGAAACACTCCAGTCGCGTACAGTTTCTGCTCGAGACACGAAGTAATGAAATCTGTCACTCTGTGAAGTTGATGAGTGGTGGAATGATGAGTACGAAAGCCAAATTGATGGTCTGGTAAGATGTTGTTCGAAGTAGCAATAGTGATAATTCTTTTGTAAATTAATTTTTCGAATAATTTAGAAGGAACGGGTAACAAACTAATAGGACGATAAGATGATGTGGAGCTTAAATTTTTATGGGGCTTTGGGATCATTTTAATGTAAGAAAGTTTCCATTGTATGGGGAAGTGTGTAGTCCTCAAAATTGCGTTAAATAAAGAAGTCAGAAAGACGACTGCTTTTTTGGGAAGTTCTTGTAGAACTTCAGCTGTTATTAAATCATGACCAGGTGTTTTCTTTTTAGGAAGCTGTCGTATTTCTTGTGATACTTGTTTTGGAGTTATTGGTTTAGGTGGCAAATCTAGGGGCATAGCTGTCTCAAGTGAATCTGTTATAAATTTATCGTGTTCAGTGTTCATTATGTTATGAGGTTTGAATACTTCAGAGAGATGTTTCGCAAATGTTTTGGACTTTTCTTTATCAGAAACGATCCAGGTTCCATCATCATTCCTGAGAGGAGTTGAGACAACGCTATGACGCAGGATACGTTTAGTACTACGCCAGAGGCTCCCATCCTCTGTTGACAAGCTTTTTAAATGTGTTTCGTATGATTGTTGTTTAAATTGTTTTATTTCTTTTTTTAATGTGTTCAAAAGTTTGTTGTAATTTCGTTTGTCAATGACTGATCTAGAACGTTGCCAAAGGTTTCTAGCCCTTCTTTTTTCGGATATTAATTGCCTTATGTAGAAAGGATAATTTGGAAGATTTTGTTTTTGAGTGTGAGGCAATGAAGATTCCCACGCTGCATTTTGTATTGTTTTTGTAAATAGATCAACCACGTTTTCTAGTTCTCCAGGTGTTTTTAATCTAATTGGGACCGAAAGTTTTTCATCAACCAAGGAACGAAATTTTTTCCAATTCATTGGTCCAGGAGTTAGAGTAGGACGATTGTTTTTAATAAAAGGTGTTAATTGAAGTGATAAAAAGACAGGTAGATGGTCAGATGATAATTCAGTGGAGGTGTTTGTGTGAAAAGGAATATTATTTATTCCCTTACAAACAAAAAAATCCAGTAGATCCGGAGATTTTTTGGTTGATGTTGGTAGATATGTGGGAGTGTTTGGTGTGATGTATTGTAAATGTGAGTTCAGCATTTCACGTCGTAAAGCTCGACCTCTAGGAGAGCAGAGACGGGAGCCCCACTGGATATGTTTAGCGTTGTAATCCCCTCCAGCCACGAAAGTTGGTCCCAGGAATCCGAAGAACTCCCTAAACTGGTCACTTGAAATGGAGTGCCTGGGTGGGCAATACACCGCTGTAAAAACAATTGTCTTGTTGAAGCATTGTAGAGAAATGGAAGTATTCTGAAATTGTGGTGTTGTGAAAGGCGGTAGGACGTAATGTAAAAGTGAAGATTTTATAATGATAGCAGTGCCACCGTGAGACGTGCCATCTGGGTGGTCAGTCCTGTGTACAGTGTAGTCTGTAATGTAAAAACGAGATTTGGATGTCATGTGTGTTTCCGAGATCAAGGCAATATCGATGCGGTCTCGGTGTAATAAAAATTCGAGTTCCATTTTACGTTGAGCGAGGCCATTTGCATTCCATAAAAGAATTGATAATGTGTCAACTGTAGGCGTATTATTTACCATATTGTGTACAGAGGGCTTGGGTCATGTGAGAGATTTGATTGAGTATGTTGAAAAGAGGATGAATGAGTGCGTTCATTTGTGTTAAAAAATGTTGGAGACCAGGCGGCATACCAACTGATGTTGTGTCAGTAGCTTCCTCAGACCGCTGATCTGTTGGTCTTCTTTGAGTCTTCACCCATGTTGGCGGTGGTAGGTCTTCGCTCTTCTTGTGAACAAGCGACGGAAAATTAGTGTCGTCTAGTTGGGGTGGTGTCGATGAATGTTCGATGTTCTTCCTTCCTTGTTGTCCTCTTTCCGTGTTCCTTGTTGTGCGTTTTGCCTGTAGGACTTTGAAGGCATTGCACCCTCTGTAGTTCGCAGGGTGATCACCTCCGCAGTTTGCACATGTCGCTTTGGTATCCCTGCTTTTTCCGCAAGATCCGGATTCGTGTTGGTCTCCACATCGAACGCACCGATGTTGATATCTACAGTACGATTTGGTGTGTCCGACGCCTTGGCACCGTGTGCATTGCACTATCTGCCTCCGCCTGAAAGGCTCTTCAATTTTTATCTTTGTGTATAATAGTGTCGAGATATCAAAGATTTTTTCATTGTATGTTTTTGGGTCTATATCTACAAAAAACATGTTCAATGGTAGTTTAAACCGTGAGAGAGCGTTAATGCAATTAACAACTTTGTATCCTTTGTTACTTAATTCCTCGACAATTAATCCCGTGGGGGTAGAGAAGTGTAGACCTTTTAATACAATTCTATGATTTTTTTCTTCTTGTAATTGATATGTGTGAAATTCTGTTTGAGTTTTTTCTAAAAATTGTACAAATTTTCTATAAGTATGTGGTGTGTTAGCGAGTAATTTTAACGAATTGTTTGTAATTTTTATTATGAAGGAATTTACGCCTCCTATGTTTTCTAAAATTTTTGTTAGTGAGTGAGAATCCACTACGTTTTTTATGTAAATTGGTGGAGGTTTTGATTCTTTTGTTTCTGGGCTATTTTTATTTGAGGTTTCAGTGTCAGAAAATATTTGATACTGATTGCTTGAGACGACCGATCAATCACCAAAGAAAATAATATATTGTATTAATCATTCGAGAGGTCTCTTATCCATGTTATTTTCAGTTGCTTACTACTTATTTGTGTGATATTGTAATTTAATGTGAAAACATCTGTAATATTTTTAACATTTATTTTGTAGTGACGTTGTTATAATTTATTGCAGTCATGATGGTTTACATTAACATAGGCATACACAGTATTAATTACAGAATAGATACATGCAAACTCAGCCATAGCTGTGGCAACATCATAATGCAAATAAACAAATAAAGCTCAAAATGCCAGCAAAAAAGTAAAAAATGTGTTTTTCTAAAATAATTTGTTTCCAACCATATTCATTTACTTGTACATTATAAATGCTTTTTTACATTTGTAACACAGAATCATATCACAGAATTGTTTAGTGCGATGAAGGGGGCATTATTTTTAAACTCAATTATACTTTGCATAAAATTAAATGAATACTTTGGTTAATAAAATCAATTAAAAATATAATAGATTAATTTTTTTGACATGAATAGTTGTTTTATGAATATGAAATTAGTTCTTCATTTTTAATCAAAACTAACAAGTATATGTTACATTGTTTATACATTATTAATGTATATCTACATGTATTACATATATTAAAAAATATATATTGTATATTTTAGTATATACCAATATATATTAAAAAAATAATTATAACTATTGTGAAATAACAATAATTTATGATGAAAAGTGATCAACCCCTACTATTCACAATATATTTACTTTGTCGTATGTGATGAATGTCATGTGGAAATTATGCCAAGCTTTTGGTGTTTTATTGCACCATCCTCAGTGTACTATGATGGATGTGCAAACATCATTTTTTTAAATGCAAAAGAACAGTCCACTTATTTTCACTACTTATAGATTCTCAGCCTATATTTAAAATTATTTTCTGTTATCATTATGCTTAACATTTTTTGTCTCATTTTGCCATACCTTAATATTATTACTAAATATTTTTTAAATAAATAAATAATTAAAAAAACTCATTTTGTAAATAATGATAAAAAAGTTTCATGTTCAATGTTGATAAAAGAAAATAATAGTAAATATTGACTGAGAATCTGTAAGTTGTAAAAATATGTAGATTGTTGTTTCTCACTTACATAGCTGAGTAATTATAAAAAATATATGTTTGTTTATCTGTTATAAAGTCCTAAAGAAGGTGAGATAAAATGCCAAAAGTTGGCCATAGTTTCAACACATAACATTCATTAGTCCACATCCCTGATCTCACCAAATATATTGACAATAATTTACAGTATAGTTTTAATAATTTCCTTGATGAAAAAAAAAGTTTTGTTTCCCCATCCATATCCCATAAGTAATATTATTAACATACAAACCTATTTAAAATAATTATGGGATATTGTTTGATGTTAATACCAATGCATTTAAAATAAACATTAATAAATGTTATAAAAAATAGGATTATTGTAATAAAATTGCTAAAATATTTAATTGTGTAGGTTTTATCTATGAACCCAAATCAAAATATAGTTTTGTTAGTATTTGGGTTGTTATTGAAATATGTTTTACAGGCTTTAATTGAAAAGTAAAAATAATTGTTATAATTTTCAGGTAATTGACCATCAATTTAAAATAAAAAAAATGGCCTCTACTGATATACAAAATAGAGCAGAATCTGGGACAGAGGATTCAAAATTGAAAGCCACAGTTGAAGGTGTTATAAATGGAGAGAACACAAAAGAAAATGGCGATAAGGAATTGAGCAATGGAACTGAATCTGTTACTATAAGTAAAGAAAAAGATGAAATAGTAACTCAAAAAGATGTACAGATTGATGATGAATTAGTGAATGGAAGGAAATATGAAGAAAGAGAATCTATAGAGACAGAAGAAAGTATTGATGTAGTTGGTGACGACGAATTGGTTGAACAGGAGAAAGAGATTAAGGAATCTGATAAAGTCGATAAAACAAGAATTGTGCAAGTCCTGCTTGAAGAATCAAGAGAGAGCCCCACATCAAAAGCACAATTGTATCAAAAGTTGAATGACATTTTTTGTAAGGAGGAAATGAACACAAAAATGACAAATGAAATAACCCCCGACTTCACTAGGAATAAGTATGGTGCTGGTCTTAAAATGTGTGGGAGGAGGCCATTGAGGGGTATTGTTTCTCCACACCCAGCAACAAAAAGAAAAGCGAGTTATAGTATTAATGATTCACCTAATAAAAAGAAAATTAAACAATCTACATCTTCAGAAGGCTCCAGATGGAATTATTTTTCTTCTCCTTTTCGATTTTGGAGTTATAAAGAAAACTGTTCATCTATAACTGGTCACCAGGTGTCACCCAATGATTCAATGGTTGTTAACATAGATGAAATGTCGGTGATTAACGATAGAATAGATGACTCTCAATTTGAAAATGACTGGCCAGAAGGAAACAAACCATTCTGGAAAATGTGTAATATAATGTGAACTACACTTTATTTCTGGTAAGTATTTTAGTATTATTATTTAACTAAAAATTAACTAACTAAAATAAGAAGAATATGCTTTTTTCAGACATAGACAGTCACCAATTAAAAAAGTGGATTGAAAAAAGTAAGGCATGTCATGAAAATATTGTGTTGCTCTATTACACACAAAAGTTTTAGCATGGTTGTAAATACCATGACAGTTTCTGTTTGGATTTGGAAACAAATTGCAATAAAAAAGACGTTTTTTGTAATTATTATTAAGTTACTTAACTTGTAGACAAACATGAATTATTTCTTTATTTTGTAAAATATGAGTATTAGATGCAATTTATGACAAGTACATAACTGTTGTAATAAAAGTTTTAGTACATGTGTAAATTAATGTTGAAAATAAAATGACCTTTCAATCATCATTTCTTATACCCATTGTTATGAGTCGGCTGACATTGTTATGTCTGAACTTATCTGCTCGGCCAAGTCACAATTGTCTAGTTGAACAAATTAAAACTCATTACACAAAAACAACACATTTACTTACAATCAAATGTTATTTAATCTAATGGCCACAAAACCAAAAAGCAAATTAAATAAAAATGTGACTACGTAGTCCTAAAATAAAGAGTAATCTGCAAAACTCATGTCTGACAAAGAGCCACTTGTTTATGTGGAGGCTGCTAACACATTTGAGAAGGTTCAGCTGCAGAATTTAATGAAAGTGTTTCCTTTTATCATTTAACACTAGTTCACTGTGCAAATGTCTCCAATCATTCATCTGTTCTCAGCAAATGGGTCCAAACACCAATGTTCATGTGGCTTTTTGAAAGTGAATACGGACTCACCCTTGTCCAGCGTTTTCAAAATTTCCAGATTCTCATGTATATATCTGATATTATTTGATCCAGTGTATAAATACTTCTGAATTTGGAAATAAGTCAGCTAATCTGAACAGAGTTTGGTTCCAATTAGATCAAATTAGTGAGACTACTGTAATGGGTAAGATTCAGATATAAATTTTTATGGCAATTTACTTTATATGACTTTGTGTTAATACTGATTCCAAATAAATTTGAATTAGTAACCAATGTCTTATGATAATATTTGATGGATTTAAGTTGACAATTCTGAAACAAACAGTAGTATGTATTCATTTGTATATATTTTTGCCATGTTGCAACACAGGAACAATTATGATCCACAAACAGTGGTTTGACATCCAATCAAAGTTTTGTTGTTCATGTTTAGACTTCTGTTCAAGTTATGAGGCATTTCTTTTCAGTTGACACATCTACAAATGTGTGGCCACTCACTTGACTGTTTCCTCAACTTTTACCCAACGCATGCTTTATTTATAGCAGTAAAAAATAAAACAGTTCAAGTAGATTTACTGTGTAATGATAAAATTATTGGATTAAATTAGGAAAAAAACTAAAAATGAGAGAAAACAATTTAGTTCTGTTGTCAAATAAATGTAAATGACTGGATTCACCATGGAAAAGAAAATCCAGGCGTTTGCTTTTTGCCACAGATTACCAGCTATCCAGATTATCCAATGGTGTGCAGTGGATTTGAAATGTGAAAACTGTATTCTACATTCTTTTTGTAAAGAATTGAGTAATTGTGACATTATTTAATTTGCAGTGGAAACTGGTTTTATTTACTTATTAGAACAACCAGTAAAGTGGCTGGTATGTATTAATTTTATTTTTACTGAGGATTATATTGAAAATGTAATAAAACTATCAAATGTATTTATATTAAAATAATAATAACAAATAAAATATGTATAATATATACAAAAATAAAAACTGTGAAATATTTACAAATAAAGTAGAGAATCTCTAAAGATTCTATAAAGCCTGTGCCTGTTTCCTCTTTGTGCAATGATGTCTATGCTTTATAATTACTTATATTCATGTCTACAAAATTTATGATTGCTGTAATTATTTCTTTTGAACATAAATAAAAACATGTACATAAATAGAATGATGAATTAGGAACTATAATTTGGTTTCATGCCTGACACGTGGGTTATGTCTCAGTTTATGTTGGGCCATTGTGTACCAACATCCACCATTATCATTTTCATTATCATCAAGGGAGTCAACATCTCCATCACTAGAATTTGCAGGAGGGCAATATCTAGAACATTTGGTTTTAATGTAAAAATAGAATACATGGTGCATAAAATGATAATTATATAAAATTTCAATATTTTTTTTTTAATACCTCGCTGGCTTTGTTGGTTTTCGGTACCTTTTGAAATATCTTGACTGCCTGGGAAGTGTGTAAGGGATTACTTCTGGATTTGTCTGAAAAGTTAAGGAAGTTCATTGTGCACAAATCCTTATTTAAAATGTAAATACAACAATTTCTTTTATAATCACTACATTTTGCGAAAATAAAAGCGTTATCGTCACGATTTAGTTTTAAATATTATGAAAACAAGCCAATGTTGTTCTGCAAGTCTTAAGCTTTGATATACAGAACCAATTAAAGCTTTTAAAGCAAATCACTATTTGTTCAATATACAAAATAAAAACACCACCCTTAAATTCTTCTCGTGAAGAAATGTGTAGAGATTAATGACCGTTGATCAATAATTATTCAGAAATCGTGAGATGTGGTGTGATGTAGGTGTCAGAAAAACATTTTCTTTATCATGCCAATGTTTCGATCTTTATTGAGGTCATCTTCAAGGCCTGGGATTTACAAACATTGTTTACATTTAACAAATACATGTAGGATGTGGAAAAAATTGAATTTACACAATGCAAAATATGTTTTTTATATTCAATCAAAGTATTTCTACTCACTCAAAGTGTCTGTCTTCTGTGTAATTGTGCCATTGTTGCATGTCATTATTCAGATGCAAGTTGCAGTCATATTAACTAACAGTCACTAATCACTACTTTTTTATTTTTCATGTTACCTAAGTGACAGAACATCAGACGCAGAGAATGCTTCTGAAGAGCATGGAGTAGAATCCTGTGACACAATTTTTCATCTTTCCATAACATTAAATTTTTTTTAGCTCAAGTGTGTATTCGAGAAAGAAGGACCTATATCATTTAAATGGTGTAGAACACTTTAAATCAATCAATCAATCAATGGTCAAACTTTTTAAACAACCGACCTCTTTCAGAGAACAAAACCCAGGGGGATCTCTATTTAAGTATTTAAAATTAGATACTTATAGTATGGTGTACATTTGTATTGTAGTACTGTAAAATATTGTATTGTAGTTCATTGAAGTAAATTAAAGCTTTATAAATTAGCCAGTCGATTCCATATTAGGTGATGGAGGGGAGTTATCACTATGAAAAAAAAGGTTGTCTTTATTTTCAAAATCCAGAATACAAAAATCAAATTGGACATAATGGAATCAATAGTTAGGTAAAACTCAAACCAAATTCAAAAGTAATTATTTAATTAATGTTCAAAACATTACTTTTGACTTTAGCTCAAGTTTTACTTATCCAGACAGCTTCGGTATTTAGTTTTGATGGCTGTATAGATTAGTAAATCTGGATTTGCACAGGTAAGTTGTGGCAAATGGAGGAAGAACGTTTCACTTTTTCAATGAGTGACTTAAATTTTTTCTTGAGCCAAAAATGGGAGTAAGGTAATTGGACTTGAAAGTAGATTTCAAAGTGAGCCTGAGTCTTTCAAACATTCATATTCACTTAAAGACTGGTTCACTTTATTGAAATGAAAAAATGGTTTGACCACACGATGGTCTTGCAGCATTATATTTTCGAGCTGTTGGGAAGTAGTGCTCAAAGGTCATCTCCAAACTTCAAAGAGTATCAATCAAAGTGCTGTTTTTTATTTTATTTTTTAAATCATTTAACATAAGAAAACACAACCTCTCTTCTTTATCAACAGATTCAACACACAACTGGATTTTTCTTTTGAAGACATAACTTTGTTATTAATGATTGTTTGGAGATCGTGAGAAGCAGTCTGGTGTAATGTAAGTTTTAGAAACCTTTCCTTTATTGTGTCAATGTCGATGTTTATTGAGATCATCCTCAGAGCCTAGGATTTATAAACATTGTTCAATTATACAAATACATGTAGGATGTGAAAAAATGAATTTATATAATGCTAGAAATTTTAGACTGTATTTGTGTGTGTGTATTTGTATTCACTCCAAGTGTTTGTTTTCTATGTAGATAACTCATTATAAGGTGTCGTCTTAGCATTGTATAAATTCGCTTTTTCAAACAATGTTTATAAATACTGAGGGCCATTGAAGTGCTCTTGATATGTGAGTGTTTCTCTGCTGACTACCCATTGTCGCTATCACCTTTTTTAACCAATTTTTTTTTCGCATTCATTTGCAACTATCAGAGGGCAGGATTACATTGGTGGTTCATCTACCTTTCATTACCCTCCAGACAACAATCACTGTTTTACTGAGCACTCCAGTTTTGGCATCTCTCCAACAAAACACAAATGGAGCAAAAGAGGGAAAACAGAAAGTCATCATATACTGCAGTAACCATGCTGAGATAGTTGGTGCCAATTAGGTAGGCACTGCCACCATCGTCTCAAATAACGTCAAGTGCATGCCCAACTGCTCTGCCATGTAAACACTACAGTGCAACGGGAGTGACCACAAAGTCCACATCCTTGTTTGTCTTGGACCGTCTGTGAAGACGAGCCGAAAATTAGTGTACAAATTATAAAAAACTTAGTTCGATAAAAGTATGATGGGGTAGACAACTTGGATAACACGGCAACATCTTCCTGGATGAGTACGACTGGGAGGACATAGGGTGGAGTTAGCCTGATGCCCTGCTAGAATACTGTTCCATGTGCCATCCTTGCATTTCCGTAAAGCTTCCTCAAAATATATTCCTAGAGGTCTTGTCTTGGTGTGAAGTCATTAATTTATTCTACTGCACTGGCATGTAAGGATTGCACCCAACAGTAGATGCTGGTTTCCTCAGCTCTTCCAGCCACAACGTTTATCACCTCTCTGACCTCTGCTAGGTCTTTTCTCGAAAGGAAAAAACAAAAAGTAGTCGATGTACTGTAATCATCCGATTGGTCAGGGGACACCATCAGCGATACTGTTCACTGTAAAAGTGTGACACATCACTGAACCCTGAGGGACATTCTTTTTTTTAAAGTCCCTGGAGAGCACGGACCCAATGTGACACAGAAGCATTAGCAACTCAGGTAATTTGCTTCTAAATCGGATATCCGTCCAACCCCATGTTCCCATGCAGGTGTTGTATGCATTGAAATCACCTAATACTATAATCAGTTATGGGAAATGCTCAATCAGAGCAGAAACCTCACTGCTTTGGTTGCCTGGGGAAGGTAGACAGAGCACAGTGTGAGACACATTGGTGCAACCCCTCGAATCACCTGGATACTTACATCAAGTCCCACCTCATGCACAGTATATTATCTTTTATTAGTATGGCCACTCTTCTCTTGATAATTCAATTGAAGAGTTTTATCCATTACATTTATGTGAAGAAATGAGTAATACAGCTATACATACTAACAGCTAGAAATGAGTAAGTGAAAAATTAATCATCTTATTGTGAAATGATGACTTGAGGAAATCGTGAAGTGTGTTTCCATATATCAAGCTGATGACAAGGCCGACAATGAAAACATAAGTTTGTAGTATCCCATTAAATATTTACAATCAATGTACCAATACCTCCAGGTTCACCTTATGCAGAAGTGCACTTAAATTGCAGGAAGTACAGTTATGCTACTGAGAAAACTAGGCATCAATTGATATGATGATAGTACACTGCACAACATTAACCAAAATGCCCTTTGTTTTGAAATGGTTGCAATCTTCGGTCTAACAAGGATTTGCTATTTACTGCAAATAAACCACAAGGACAAACTTTTGAGAAAATAGGTTTGAATATAAATTAAAAAACACAATATTTACACATGAGCAAATATATGTATGCCTGTAGGGGTGTACCACAATGATATGCATTAAAATCGAAAGTAAATTAAAAGAGAAATGCATAGAACTATTGTTTAAAACGAAGCATTGGCATAGTGTATGTTATTTTTTGAAAGTTATCCTGCCAAATATTGAGATATGCATTAGTTTTTGAGCTCTTTTTGATTTATTATAAAAATTACACACACACCCACACACACTAGAGGGGTTCCTCTGTGGCAGCTAGCATCTGCTAGATTTTTCGTAAGGAGCAATGAAAGAGAAAATAGTATCAAACCATTCCAAGGTAGGATGGAGCCAACTCTTGTGGGTAATCACTTCCATTTCTTCGCCTCAATATCTCTTCTTCAATGTTCCTCAACTCAGCAAGTTGTTGCTGTTTCTTTTCTTCGAGTTTGGCTCGTATATCAACTGGACTCCTAACTACTGTCTTTTCTTCAGACACCTAAGATAAACAGGAAAAAAATTAAAACAAAGCATAAATTATCAACAGCTAAATGACCACTTACAAGAGGTCGGCACCAAAATGGGACTGGGCAATGCTGAGATGGTAAGATACTTGGTGGAGGAACAAAAGAAGTTGGTTTTTTTTTCTTTCGCTTTGAAATTGCAGCACTGTATGGGTTAGTGAATCGGCAATTGAATACACCAGGTATTCCGTTGTGGTGATGCCCCATCCCACTATAATACCTGCTGAATAGTGATTTAGACAATAATAAAATGATTTATTCTGTGAAATTAAAAACAAAAAAATTATGTCCGTTTATGACAAGAAATTATAGTGGTAAAATTAGTGTTTAGTGGCAAACAACTTCAATAAATTCAATCAGATCACACAAACAAAATAAATAATGAAATAGAAGAAGAATAGACTATACTCAAGTGTTTGGTCATATTTACACACACTATAATATTCACTTAAGTAGTAAGTTTTATAAAATTGTATTTATGTACTGTTGGAAATAAATATTTGCTATGGCCATTAACATGTTAGTTGTGTAAGATATGACTTTGTGGTAGTCAGACTGAAAGACGAAAGAGGATTACCTTCTGAGCCATCCTATAAGAGAAAACAGGTGATATGTTCCAAGCTGAACCATTTGACCATCACATTGTCATTGGTTTATTATATTGTACTTATACCCAATTGAAAAATTAATTATTAATTTTTACCTACTAAATTACCATTTTTTTTGCCTCATGAACTTTGCATATCTAGCCAGACTATATATTATGTATTTGTTTTTGGGGGGAAGGGTATCATGAAAAAAAGGCCAGAGGCGGCCCCCATTTATAATATCAGGAGTAGGATATGAACGCAATTTCGAATTTCATTTTGATTGAAAACGATTTGGTTCTTTTTTTCTTCATTGCCGATTGAAACAAATTGTTTTTATATTTTCAATAGATTTTATTTATTTTTTAAAATGGCCTTATGTACCAGAGTAAGAAGTTTGAAAAAAGGTTATGGGCGGCGATGGTAGGCATTGAACTCCTGACTGTAGGGTCTATACAAGTGTAATATGCTGACCACTCTCAGCTACTGTGGTCCCCAAATCAATAGTTTGGAAAAGTTTATTTTTAATTCTTTAAATATTGTACTTGAATTTATGAACCAGTTTCTCAGGCATCAAGTAAAAATGTGACTATTTGCATATCACCATCTTGTTTGACACTCGAACAATGGTGGTTGTTCTCTTCTCAGATGAGTGCCTATTTGGTTTGTGGCAATCAGATAACCGGGATCATATGTGTAGAAGCCCTTGCTTCATGTATCATGCATCAGCCACAGCCTTTTTGAAGACAATCAGTTGTAGTATAGAGTGGAATGAACTTCTATGCCTGTACTATTGTGCAGAATGGATCTAAGGTACATTGAGAAAATTCTTATGGAAGCTGTGGTCATTTCATTTATTGGGAAACTTTGTTTTTTATTAATTATTATAATTTTTTTTTTATAAAGGTTTGCAACAGCTGAGGTCATATCAACCCTCGGGGTGCCAGTTTTTTTTTTTTTTTTTTTGGGGGGGGGGAGGGGAGCCCATTTGTAAGTATGTAGAGTTCAAATGCAGGGCCCTGGATTCGATCCTTTATCTTACAGTGATGACCGCTGTGACATCTTAACTGTTGCGGCCACCTATGCTCCAACTTTGTGTTAATTCATGATCTCGTCCACATGTAACTTGACATAACTTCCATAGAACACTTATGGGAAATGCTTAAGAGACAGGCTAGATATTGTTCACTGCCTCACCATATATTGAATAGCTTCAAACAGTTCTTTTTAAAGAATGATGTTGGCTCACAAGACAATGTCTGATGGTTTATTTAGTTGATGCTTAAGGCCCTCCGATAACACATGTAGAGCAAAACTAGGTAATAAATTGTATATTAAATTTTAATCTACTGGTAAATGATTTTCCAGTAATTAATTTTTATTAAAATCATGAATTTCTGATTTCATTTCAATTTTAAATAAGAATGTTGTAGTTAATATGGAGATAAAAATGCACTGTTTTAAATAAAACAAAATACAAATGTCTTTGAGTGAATATACAGCCTTTGTTCACACTGGAAAGATATGCTGATACAATAAGTTAACTATATATATTAAATAGTAAACTGAGTAATAAGAAAATAAAATCAATAGGACTTACTTATATCTCCCAGAAGGTTTCAAACTCTGAATTTGATGTGGCTCTTGTTTTGGTGGCTCTTTCTTCTTCTCTTCAATTTCAGGCACTGTAACTGATGATTCTCCAATGACCTAAACCCAAAAGATGTTTTTCATTTTATAGCAAAAATAAATATATATAAAATATCCACCTCATTAGAGACATTGACACTTCCATCAACATCATATTTCAGCCTGCGGATATGAAAAAATCTGGAAAATGCACCAATAAATTGTATGATGTATTATAAACGGTATCTATTATTCTTTTCATTTTAAAAACATTTTGATACACAGGGTAATATTAAGCAGTACTTAATTAATAATTAATTTAGTTGAGGGGGTTAAGGATAATTATTAATCTCGTTGGTCGTATTTACTTTTTGAGTTTAAAACACATCAATGTATTGTTAACTAAAAGGAAAACAAAAAGCTTAATGGATAATAACTTCAATTAATGCAATAATATGGTTTTTGTGAGCAGAGCAAGAGACCAGGATGTCAGGAGATGATTAAAATGCAATTGCATGAATATGTAAAACATATAAAAAACGTAAAAAAATTAGAAATATAATACATGACTCTTCCTGGAGATATTTAAAGATTTTTATGTTTTCTGTAGCACTGGATTAACTAACTTTTCCATTTGCTACCAGTTTGATGAGCTTTAAAAGTAAGAAAGTTGAACTGATTATTAGAAAAGAAACTTAAAACTAATGGGTCCATTTTAATCTAGTAATACCTTTTGATGTAATATAGAAATATTTGACATTGTGGGTTCTTAAAATAAAATATGGTCTGTTGTTTTTGTCTCTTATTTATGGATTAAAAAATAATCAAAATATCGTAAGGCTTTTCATTAGGTTACTTTTTGTAAATTTATTCCCCACAAAGACACTACACATTTTTAAAAGGTTTCTTTTCCTCTGGATTTGATGAGGTCCAATCATTATTTCTACTACATGTCTTTAAGCCTTTGCCAGAGGTGATAATAGTTTTTTGTTTACCAAATGGATATCTCAGATTCTATATCTATACTGTTGTTGATTAAATTCACTAATTAAAGTAGGAAAAACTCATAAGGTGAGGTGATAGGAAGTTGATGTTCGAGTGGATCGAAGTCACGATAGCTCAAGTGCTAGAGCAGTGGTGTATCTAGCTGGAGATCGTGGGTTCGAATACTGCTCGTGCTATTAACTTTTTTTCATCTCAACTAAAAACCTTAATTAATTGTACTGTTGTTTATCTTGGTGGCTATTAGATCAAGCGAGATAAAACATAATCATGTGTGGTGATTAGTGACCATTAATTGATTTTTATTCAGAAATCATAGTGTGATGTAGGTTTCAGAAAAACATTTTCTTTATCGTGCAACGTTTCAATCTTTATTGAGAACATCTTCAGAGCTCAAAGTGTTTATCTTCTGATAGATAACCACTTTGAGCCCTGAAGATGATCTTAATAAAGATCAAAATGTTGGCATGATTAAAGAAAATGTTTGTTTTTTTAAACCTACATCACACCAGACCGCATCTCATGATTTCTGAATAAAAATAATAAGATTGGAAGTTTTTGCCACTATTTTCTTCCTTCAGAAGGTTGATGTTTAATTTTTTTTCTTGTGGTAATTAGAGTGGATTATTTTCACAGATTAGCTTAGACAGTGAAATTAAAGCCTTCAGGTCAGCTTCAAATGACTGATTCAATATCAATATTTGTACATTTAACTTCCTCTATAAGGATTACACTGCCATTGTCATATTAGTGATCTGAAGAATAGCAGAAATAGCCCTAATATTGAGAGCTTAAAATTTAATTTGGACAAGAATAATAATTTGAAAGGAGGGAATTGATATGAAATAAAACATTAAAGCCACTTGCTGCACCGACTATTATAAAAATGTTCTGAATGAAATTTATTAATAATACATAATTTTATTTATACCTGTAATAGAGAAGCATGAAAAGAATTCCAGCCGTGTAAGTGCAAGTCAAAAACAATGGCATAGCTTCATTGTTGTTGGTTTTGGGAGCATTTAGGTACCAAGAAAAACATAAGAGGGAGTTTTCCAGTGTCATCACAACATAATAAACTACCATTTTGTGTCTGTGTTTTCCCTCATGGATGTTGATATAAGCTAGGATATACACAAAAGCTACAAGTGCAGAGGTCCATGTGCGGGCAAGAGTCTTTGTCTGCTTGATTGCAAACAACTCAGTTGATACGATCCAAAGAAACATGGAAATCCAATGAAGAAGTACTACAACTAGGACCCATGGACCATACAGGGAAGAATAAAGAACAAGACAAATTGCCCTTGTACCAACAGTGCCAAGACGCCACATAAACTGAAAAAAAAAAAAAAAAAAAAAAAAGGATACATACATATATGTATTATACATTGTAGCAGTAATATTAATAAATAAAATAAATAATACCATAGTGTTTTATAGTTGTATAAATTACATATAACAATATAATACTAGATTTAAGATAAATAATAGTAATAATAAAAACATTCCTTAATCCATTTATGCAATGAAAACAGACAAATAATTTGTAATCAATTGATTGTACAGGAATGAGCGAGAAAGTCCAGATTTCAGATAATGAACTACATTGGGCTTATGTGTATATTCAAAACAAGGCCAATTTGGAAAGGAGAATGAATGTACTGTATTTTACTCTAGGCTAAACTACACTGGCAAGTAAAAAATTCCACCCAATTGATTTTTTCATTTTCTCAACAAAAACAAATTCTGCTCTTCATTTGTTTCACTGTTTTTATCAATACATATTTGTTTATGTATGTTTTAAGTTGGGAATATCAATGAGAGGTAAACTCACTTTATCCTTAATCCAAACAAGGATAAAGGATTTTTCAATGTTTACTTTTTACAGAATTTAAAATGTTCAAATCGATCTCCAGCAGGGATATTTCTAGACTGGTAGAAAGTATTCTAAGGTATCTTTGAAATGTAATTAAGACAAGAGGAGGAAGAACGCTGTATTGAAATGTTAATTATAAGTCTAAAACAAATTTGATTTGTCTGTCTTTTTTAAAATTTTCCTTAGTAATGTACTATTTTTTCAATACTTTTTACGCACTCAATTATTAAACGTTAAAAAACTTAATATAATTTAATTTAATATATAAAAATATATACAAATCAAGTTATATTACAAGCGGGCAAAATATTTTGCCTATCTATGTATAAACGCAATTTACTGTCATAATAGTAATTACATTATCAAAAATTTGGTTTCATGATATTGTAATGTGTATCGTTATTTCGAGAATGACACTCACAAATATATAGGTATATCAAAGGGAGGAATATTTATATATGTCTCGGCGTTACCTGGGTAATAACTCCTGGCCAAGTGAGTACGAGTCTATGTATGTTCCTCCTTTTGAGGTTCTTCGAATACGAAGAAAGAGCCCAGCAGATGGAAAAGACGGATAGGCAGACGGAAAGGGCCGAGAGGTCTTTCAGTTCGGTTTCCATATCGTAATTGAGAAAAAGATGCAGCTGAATCAGGAGAGTCGGCCCCGAGTTGAGAAATCCGTGGAGAAGTCTCAAGACGCAGATGTCTCTCATTTCAGATTTAATCCATGAGAGGTCGACTGGAAGAAGAAGTTTGAAATGTCTCCAAATGACGCCTAGAGAAAGACTGTGAACTAGGATAAGGCAGGCGATCTTCCCGCAGCTCCGTTTTTTCGTCTTCAAATACCAAAAGATACTGAAGATCTGACAAACGGTCAGTGAGAAAAGGACAAAAAACACGATTATTCCGCCCCAGAAATACTGTCCCTTTTGGTAAAGAGCGTACCCCATCGTGAGGTCAAAAACAATGTCGCAGAAGTAACAGGCAAGAGAAATGAGGTTGAAAAGAAGGTCGCACAATGGAAGAAATTGCAGTTCTGACATCTTGTCAATACTACTAAAAGATGAGCGACTCAGTCTCACGCAAATTAACTAACACAAGCGAACGAACACACTTTCACACAAACATACATACACACACATCATCAAACAGAACTATGGAGAACACATACTTCGAATTCCTGAAGGCCACGGAATAAACAAACCGAAACCCACTAGGCCCGGGGATGCAGAATCCCGCTAGCAGAGAGCGCTTCTCCGCTTAATCTTCCCAGAATTATTTACAAATTAAAGTCCCTCCGAAAAAAGAGATCAAACGTAAAAAGGATAATAAAAACAATACGTACTACGAAAAGATTAGTTTAATATTTTCATTTCAACAACTTAAATCAAGACGCTATAAAAAAAGTGTTTAATATTTTTTTTATCTTTTTGGAGAAAATTGTACAGAGTAGCTCAGGCTCAGTTCGACTTCACAATTTCAAATACCACCCTACACATCCTGACACATAATTTAAAGGATTTTGTTAAAGTAAACAATGGTGCAATCGGATTTTAAATGGGCAGAAAATTACAGCACCAGCCTTTTACATTGAAAAAGAAATTTTTTTCGATTTATTTGGGTTTTTTGTTTTTCTTGAAAAATACGTAAAGAAACGTGCCTACGAGCTTTGTACATCAAGAAAGACAATAAAATTTTTGTCGATTTTTTTCGTTTTTCTTGAAAAGTACGTAAAAAATGCTACGTGCTACCAGCCTTTTACGAAAAAGGCAATACTTTTTTTTTCGACTTTTGCATTTTTCCTGTAAAATACGTAAAAAATGTGCCACAAGCCTTTTATTTGGAAAAAGACAATAAACAATTATCCAATGTCTTTCGTGTTTATTGCGTTTTGTTGAAAAATACGTAAAAAATGTGCCACAAGCCTTTTATTTGGAAAAAGACAATAAACATTTTTTTAGATATTTTTTTTGCGTTTTCGTGCAAAATACGTAAAAAAGGCCAAAGTCCTTTGATATCGAAAAACAGTACATTTTTTTCGACTTTTCTTTTTTTTTTGTTTTTCATGTAAAATACTTAAAGAAAATGCCTACGAGCCGTTTATATGGAAAAAGACAATAATATGTTTTCCATATATTATCGTTTTTCTTGAAAAATACTTCAAAAAACGTGCCTCCAATCTTTATATATAGAAAAAGAGAATAAAAATTGTTTAGATGTTCTTTGAGTGAAAAAAAAAAAAAAAAAAACAACGATTGAACAGTATCTATTTTTTGATTTATCCAAAACGATGTCTCCGTTGGATCCAGAGTTGTGAGTTAGCGACACGGCCCTCTGACTACTGAAAATTGATTTCGTGTATCAATCTTCCCAAAATTTGGTCACGATGTCCACAAAAATTTTATGAAACCAAAGATATATTGAAACACTAAGAAAACGTTAAAAGTTTTTTTGTTTTCGATTTAGCCAAAATAATGCTGTTTACGCCATTCGCCATTTTGAACCTTCTGGAGGCCAAGAATTGCTGTCGAAAACATCGTTGGTATCTTATAACTTCAAATAGTTTTCCTGCATAAATCTTCTAAAAATTTGGTGAAGATATCCGCAAACGGTTCCCCAAACATAGAAAATAACATCGTAAAAAACGGTTGAAAATAATTGTTACTAAACGATCGAAATTTTAGATTTGTTTGAATCGAAAGTATCGAGTTAGCGAATTTGGTCGCTTATAACTTGAAATCGCTTTCTTGCATAAATCTTACACTTATTTGACTCGAAAGTAGCGAGTGAGCAGCTTTTTTCTCAGATTACTTGAAATCCCGTACCTGTATCAATATACTTAAAATTCGGTGAAAATATCCGCAATTAGTTTCTAATAGATGGAAAATACCAACATTGTAAAAAACGGTTGAAAATAATTTTTATGAACGATCGAATTTTAGACGTGTTTGACCCGAAAATAGAGGGTTAGCCACTGTGGTCTCTGATTTCCTGAAAACGGGAAACTGCTTCAATATTCTTGAAATTTAGTGTAAATATCCTCTGTCACTTTTCGAATGAGAGACAGCAAACATATTGAAAAAAGACTTTGAAATACATTTTTTTAATCAAAGATCAAAGTTTTAGACCTGTCTGGTTGAAAGTAACCACTTTGGTGTCTGATTTCCTGCAAACGCGAAACTGCTTCAATCTACATGAAATTAGAACATGAAATTAAACCATTTTGGCTGAAAATACCCACTATGTACAGTGAGGTACTATATACGCAAAACAGAGTCAATCTTCATGAAATTTGGTGAAATTATCCGGCCTGACTTTTCGTATAAGGTAGAAAAAAGAGATTGGAAAAATACCTTGAAGTAAAGTTTTTATGACCAATCAAAATTTCCACCTTTTTGGCTGAAAGTACCCACTTTGTACTCTGACCCATTGTGTAGCCGAAACTGGGTCAATCTTCATGAAATTAGGTGAAAATATCGTCTGTCACTTTCACTATTGCAGCAAACAGATTGAAAAAATGCCTTGCAATAAAGTTTATATGCCCAATCAAACATTTCACCTTTTTGGCTGAAAATACCCACTATGTACTCTGACAAATTGTGTAGCCGAAACTGGGTCAATCTTCATGAAATTTGGGGAAAATATCGTCTGTCACGTTTGGTATTAGGTGCAGCAAACAGATTGAAAAAATATAAAATGTTTATGCCCAACCAAACTTTTCACCTTTTTTGCTGAAAATACCCACTTTGTACTCTGACCCATTGTGTAGCCGAAACTGGGTCAATCTTCATGAAATTTGGTGAAAATATCACTTGTCACTTTTCCTATCAGCTAGTGAAAACAGATTTAAAAAATACCTCGAAATAAAGTTTTTATGACCAATCAAACTTTTTCACCTATTGGCATGACCGTAGATTTGTACTCTGA
>CM077105.1:34424311-34495706 GCA_039619505.1 Cimex hemipterus | reverse complement strand
CTCTCTCTCTCTCTCACTCTCTCTCTCTCACTCTCTCTCTCTCCCTCTCTCTCTCCCCTCTCCCTCTCCCTCTCTTCGCACTCTCCTCTCTCCTCTCTCTCTCTTATAGGAAAATGAGAAAAAGAAGGACGATTTAGAATTAGGAGGATGGATTCAACAGGACACCAACGTTATTTCTTCTGAACAATTTCGTTCTGCTAAAAGGTACTGACAAAACATAAACATTTTGATGCCATATAATCAAAGATCAAACTTACCACCATTTATTTGCCCTGTACTGAGAAAAAACTGATTAATTTATAAATAACTAATATTAACAAAAAATGATAAAACCTTTATTTTAAGATTGTCTTTATTATGTCCTTTTGGACCACTTTAGGAGGTAGATTGTTGATGTCAAATTATAAAACAACCTTCTAAAAAAGGACTTAAAAATGACAATAAGAACAATTCTATTTTATTTTATTTTTATTTATTTTTTCAATGCTATTTTAGTTTTATTTAATTATTAATAATGAAACAAAAAATGAAAATAAAAACAAAAGTAAAAAATACAGTGAGCAGATAGTACACAAAACTGAGATACAAAATAAGACCACTTCAAATACTTTTTTATTTATTTATCTTTTATTTTCATAGAAGTTAGTGCAGGAGTTGTTTGATCTGATCATGCTGAAATGTCAGGCAGTGAGCATTCATTAAGGCTTTCTTTCTTTTCATTTGACCAAGAAAAAGGAGCTTCTTATATTATTTTTACCTGTAATGTAAACTTTTTCTTTTAAATCCTATTTAATCTACTTGCCTCAATTTGTAATTATAATTTACCAATTATTCACTTTAAATTATTCTACCTGTATTTCTTAAGCCTGTTACCGTTTTGCATGTATTTTGTCATCATAAAGTGCATATTGGATATTTTTATTTATTTGCCGCACGTTTCTTAAATACTTTTGTGCAATTTTGTATACCAATAAATATAACTATTTTAATGTGTTATTTATTTGCCTTTTTTTTAGATCGCCCTCAGAGTGTCGTGTTTCTAGATGGTCGCATGACATTAAAAAGTCGTGCAAATTGTAAGTTAAGAAAAAATGTATTAGGTTGTATAAACTGTTCATCTACACTTTATACAATGTTAAACTTGATTATTGCTGCAAATTAGGCTTGTAAAAATTGTAAATCCCTTTTACGTGTACTTTATTTATTTTTTTTTTTTTAATTTAATTTTTTTTAATTAACGCCAGCATCTCTTTTGAACTTTATTTTCTGTACTTCCTACAGGCTGTGTATGCTTTTGCTGAATTTATTATTTATTAAAACAAATATTTTAATAAAATAATAATTCATTTTAGTTCAGTTTTAGTGGTCAATTGACCAAGTTACATCTTTCAATTATTCTTTCCATGTAAGGTCTTGGTTGAGATAAAAAGTCAGCGTCACAAGTGGGATTCGAACCACCGCTACTCTGCTACTTGAGCTATTGTGACTTTGATCCTCACAGACACTAACTCTCCATCTCAACGTACAACTGTACGAACATTCCCTCTTTTTGCCATTTTCAAATGTCGTGTAATCATATTGGATTCTCAGCAACCTATGAAGTGGCCATGGGGAGCTGTTTAGTGAAGTGATACTTCTTTTTACTTATAAAATATTAATTCAATTATGTTTTAGTGGTCAATTGACCAAGTTATATCCTTCAATTAATTATTCTTGCCTCTAGCAGATTCCTTAAGTCCTTTGCATCAAGAGAGTTTAATTTTGCACCCAGAAGTTTATCCATGTCTCACCCCCACACTTTTGTTTAATCTACATAAAGAGAACCTTAATTCTCTTAGTCTTTCACACTTAAGATGGCTACTAAAAACCCATTGCGAGACCCGTAACTAGAACTACGCACTTTGGTTGAGAAGCAAGGAGGGATTATGTGCTCTTTGCATTACTCAATCTATGGAAACAACTGTGCATTTTATGGCTGATTGTACAGTATTGGGTGAGGTAAGGTTGTTGCACTTGGGATCTTTTAGGAGCACTGTTAGGTAGCCCAGATCCATGGGAGCTCACGCAGTATGTCCGCCACGTCTGAAAATAAAGATTAAACCTAATTATGGAATTCAATTTCTGACTCCTCCAATTTATTCACTCAATTTCCTTTATATAATTAATATTGTCCCTTTACTATTAAGACTTTTCCCCTTGGTTTGTTTTCTATTAGAAGTAATTTTACTATTATGTTTAATCTTTTTTGATGGTATACTAGCATGTAGCGAATAATGTTATAACCTCACTTTAATTTCTCCCCCCTTTTTTTCTCTTAACTACATGATCCATGCCTGTATTATGCTTTACTAATGATCATTGTTATATTCATAGAAATAAAAAGCATATTTATATATATATATATATATATATATATATATATATATATAAAATTATAAATTTGACTCAACAACATTCTTTTTTAAAAAAAGATTTATTTATTGTATATCATTAAAGTTTACAATTAACTTTACTTAAAAATGAATAACTTCTAAAATAAGAATTAGGACGATTAAGTTGCGGTTCAACTCTGAGTTAAGTCCAAGTCCAAGTCTTCAAAGATGGTGGGAGAGGGTCTAATATAGCCTCTGTAGAGTTGCTGAGTCTGCAGGATCTATTATGATGACAGAAGCAGCCATAGCGGATGTAACTCCTCCACCCCTAGTTCGAGAATTTTGCTGGAAATTCTTGAATTTGGCAGATTTCCTCGGGTGGCTCGGTGAAGTCTGTTGTCATCTTCTTGAATCGTGTCCAAGTCATGGTGGTGATTAAAGTCGCTGTGATGATCAACATTATGTTGATTGCTGGTACTCATTGCGGTTTTAAAAAAAAGCGTTGTTATGATCCACAATGACGTTGGATGGTGTGTTTTACAGATTCAATTCCTGAAGATGTACTTTGAACTTTGACATCTGAGGCACGTGGAAATTTAAATCAGCATTTGCCAAGATGTTTAGTTGCCCAGAGGATCTAGAGTTCAGGTGTTTCCCTCGATGTATTATTTGACTGTTGTTTGGATTGATGAGGAAGACTCCTTGTAGTAGTTTATCTTCAGCGATGTCCTGGTTGATAATTTTTAAATGTTCTCCTGTGGGGAAAGTTGCCAGGTATTGGTTGATTTGTGATATCCACTCCAAGTGGTTGGAAGAGATGTCCAATGTTGATTGTGTAGCGGCAAAGTTCTGTACTGCCATTTTCTAGCAGGTTCAATTCACATTTAGCGTTTGTATAAGTTATTAAATCAGGAGAGCAAAAGTGTATGTATGCAATTTTTTGTGAACAAGTTCTCTTTGGTGTAATTATTATTTTCTCAAGACCAGATTGCGGTTTGAGTAAATATTTAACATTTGGAAGTATAGTTACAAAACTTTCTCTGTATTTGGCAGCTGTGGGGTACATTCCATGCAGTTGGAAGTTTACTTCTTGTACAATAGGTATTTTTTAAAAAATACAATTTCTGTAGGTTTGATAATACAATTGACTTTGATAATTTCCTCATAGTTTATTATGATTTGTGGGTGAACTTCGAAAGGTAATCTATTTCCATAGTATGGCGAAATTTTATTTAGTTCATAGAATAGTTCGGATGGGGAAATTATGCTGGCGTGTAATGTTTTTAATTTACAAAATGCTATAGAAATTTCTACATCCTGTAGTGTAATGTTTTAATGTAATGTGATATAGATGATTGATTTAAGATATTATGTTGTTTGTTTAAATCCATGTAGCGGCCGATGTTCTTGTATAGTTTCAATATCTTCTTAGCAATCTCATGATTATTCTGGTTTATAGTTTGCAGTGTTTTGTTGTATTTTTTTATTATTTCTGAGTTTAGTGAGTATTGAGTATATATTTGTGATTGCATATCTTGTTGTTGTGAATCTAAATGTTTAATAATTTTTTCAAATCTTTCCTTTCCGTTGTTATCTAAGTTACCGGTTATAAATTTAATTATTGCTCCGAGACTGTTTATAATTCCCCTCTTAATTCTATTTTTAGTAATATTGTGGTTTGATAAATTGTAATTTATCTCTTATAGTGTGTTAATTAGTTTACAGTAGCTAGTTAGAGTGACCCCATCGGTTAATGTACTAGTCCCCCATTGTCTGTCCCTCTTAATAGGTCAAACTTTGGATGAAAATTAAACCAAAAGAATTCAAGGTCTGATTTCTCAGCGATTGAGAGAATGTTTGAATTCAGAAGTGTACTGTAATTTTCCCTTGAAGAACCATGAGTGGTGATCACTTCAAATGGCTTATATTTTATTTTAGTGTTGAAATGTTTTTTGCTGAACGATCTCGTACTTGGTGTCGATTAGGATTTTAAAATTTGTCAACGTCTTTTTGTCAACTATATACAGAAGTTCGTCGTTCTCATCATGTTCAATGTTCATTATGTGAAATCTTCTTGTGAAGTTTGGCCTACTTGTAAAAAAGAGTTCTGATCAAGGTTTAACTGTTTTCTCGTGTGTTGGCCAAAATTGGGATTTTGGGAATTGTTCCTTGTTGATATGATGCTCATTGGTGTTACCGGGGGTAGTGATGGAATTTTGTTAGATTGCAAAGGTTGTTGGTTTTGGGAAAATTGTTGACAATTTGATAGTTTTGAGGGAAAGGTGGGCGATTGGTGATTGAGTTTGTTTGGTATTATTGTTGCTATGTTTGTTTTGAGTCATTTCATAATATCTTAATGTACATCAGTGTTTGTGGGTTTCTGGTGGCCAAACTATTTCACCAACAATCTTTAAGACCAGATATTACATGTAAAACTATTAGTTTTTCATTGTAATCTCCGATAGTATTAGCATTGCCGTGTAAAGTTTGGACTTGTTTGTTCCAAACTTCTCTATTATTTCTTTAACATAGTGAAACGGATCTTGTTCATTTAGAGCTTAATATTTTAAACTATGAGAATTTTGAGTGAGAATTTATTAGAAAATTTTTTAATGTATTCCAATCTGCAAAATCTGAATCATGGAGGATTTCTGCCGCTCTTCTGATTAATTTTCCTTTAATCGTGTGGAAAACATTTACTTTTGCCAGCTCGCTGATTGTGGGATGGATTGAATTCAAAATTGGAGTTACTCTTCGACTTTACTTACTGATAAAATGTGCTAGTTTTTTCGGATTTCCTTCATAGTTCGGAAAACTATCAGGGAATACTTTTATTTATGTTAGCGACGCCATGTTACATACACTAATATCTGTTATAGAAAGTTTGTTTAATTGTGTGCAATTAAAATTAAATGTGTGTGTAAATACTTTTTTTAATTCAATTTTTGTATTGTTTTAAAGGTAAAAATACATTCTAAAAATAATTTAATAATAAAGTGTATGATTTATGTGATTAAAAAAAATACTTTAAAAAAATAAAGCAAGGTTTGGAAGTAAATAAAACCTTGTTCTCTCTTTTTCATTTGTTGTCGAGAATCCTATCTGATTACACGTTTGAAAAATGGCAAAAAGGAGAGAAAATTCAAAAGGTGTGGTTACTCACTTACTTGACTTTTTTATCTAATTATAATTAATTGTAATATATTAATTAGTCGAGTGGACCACTTAATTAGTGAATTAATTATTTAAAATGAAGTATACTCCACTAAAGCTCTCGGTGGCCATTTCATTCAGAATCCATTCTCATTACACATTTAACAAATGGCAAAAATGAGGAAAAATTCAAAAGGTTCGGTTGAAATGGGAAGTTGGTGTCCGAGTAACCTTAATTAATTGTAATATATTAATTGGTCAAGCAGACCACAAAATTAGTGAATTTAATTGTTCTCTGGGCTAATGATTGAAATTTTTTTTCAAACATTTTTTTAAATTGTGGGATAATTAATTCACATGATAAACATGGAGCTTAATTGTCTCCAATTTGCGAATTGTTTTTTCTTCCATTATTTTGTTGACAACGAGGAAAGATTAATATGGTGAACAGGTGCTACTCTCTGGCTGTATTAATTAAACAGCAGTAATTTGAAAATGTAATTTCCTGGTATTTATATTTAATTGGATGATTAATAATCAATTTACTTTATGTATTAATTCTGTAATTGTTATTTAAACTTTACTTATTTCTAAGATTTTACACATTTTGAAAATTATCCCTCAGGGATTGTTCAGCCAAAATTGTGTCATTTACAAATAGCAATGATACATCGGCTGTACACATTGATAATTTATATTGTACTTGCTTCTATGTTAATATGGGGGTTGTGAAAAGAGGTAACATTAATTATGAATAAAATAAAAACAAATTCCTAAGTGCTTTATTTATTTTTTGTACCCCATCCAAAACCAAAATTAAAAAATATCGGACAACTATTAAAACTTTTGCATAATTTCTCCATTTCTCTTATTTTCTTACATCAGACTTTTATTAATAATTACTTACTAAAGAAACTGTAAATTTGTATTTAACAAATAAGGTACAAGAATTGCCAAAAAAATTGTTTTAAAAAAGCGGTAACATAACCCTTTAAATTAACAATTATTTATGTATTTCAAGTTCTATCTTATGTAAATAATAATATTTCAATGTTTGTAATATTTAAAAAAACTAGTGCCATATAAAATGCTACACTATGACATGAAAAAAAATTTTGTAAGAATAGAACTGGGAATTATGAACTGTCAGATGAAATCTTTTTCATTGTACCACTGTACATTATACACATTCTTCATTCGTGCAAAGCATTACAGCCGAACAGATGAAATGACAATATCACAATTCTAATTATTTATCTCACATTTCAATTAAACTAATATGAGCTCTGGACAACATAAAAGTAAAATACATTTAATACTCATTTTAATCCTCTATACAGATAACATCCTGCGATTTATTTATTTATTATTTTTTATTATATTTTTTAGCATTTAAATCAGTGCACAACACATGGCAAAACAGAAAATTAAAACAAATTTTATACAAAATTTACTTTACAATAGTCTTTGATTCATCCGAAACTCTGGGCACCTGTGTCACCTTCTTCAATTCCAAGAAGGGCGAGATCTGACATTTCTTGGGGTACAAACTGTTTCTTTTCATCTTTTTTATCATCATTACCTTCTTTCTCTTTACCAACTTCTTGATCTTTGGTGTTATCTTCTTCTTCGCCATCTTCGTTATCATTATCATCATCGTAGTCGTAGTCTTTGTCTTGACTTTCATCCTCACCTTGTTCACCACCCTCTTGAGCTTTTTTCATTGCAAGCTTTTTCAGATGTCGTCTCATCCTCTGAGATGGTGGGTTTTTCTTTTTCTGTATCTCTTGTGCTGACGGTGGTAACTTGGTAACATCGATTTCCAAAGGTTCATCCTGTTTTGAAGGAGGTGGAACTCCTTCAAGTGTTGGTATAGATCCTACTTCTGCAGATGTCGCCTGCTGCAAATAAGCAGGATCGATGACATAACTCTGTGTGTTTGGATCATAACCCATTTGAGCCATGTAAGCAGCAGCTTGTTGCTGCATGTAATAAGCCATTTGTTGGTACTGCTGTTGTTGACCTTGTTCTGTGTACATAGAAATATCATAGCCCATATTGCCTGCCATTACAGCTACATCGTATGGTACTGTGCCTGGAGGTGGTTCAGGTTCTTTAACTTCAACCTTAGGAGGTTTGATTTCTCTCTGTTTCCCATTTTCAGGGAAAAGTAGATCCAAAGCATCTTTGAAATCTTTATGGAGTTCATCTTTCGGAGGATGCTCCTCTTCGATTTCCATATCCTGTTCTAATAAGTTGTCATCACCAGTTTTTGGTTTGAAAAGGATCTCCTTACCTACTATTTCAGGCTGAGATGATGGCACTACTACCTGGGTGGGTTGAACAACAAGCTGGGGCTGTTTTACTATGAGTGAAGTAGGGGGCAACACTGGTCCATACATTTCTTCGTAATACTCACCAGAATCTAAGGCCTGCAAAGCATAGGCTTGACCAGCTAACTGGTACATCATCTGATATGCCTGTTGTTGCTGCAGCTGTTGTTGATCTTGCAGTTTTTGAACACGTGCCATTATTTGCTCTTGTTGTTTCTTTTTCTTTATTTCTTCAGCTGTTGGAGATCTTTCTTTCTTTTCCTCTGGCTCTTCGGGTTTTGGTTCAGGCTTTTTCTTAAGGATGGGCATCCTTCCAATAAAAGGTAATTTAGTCTTGGGAATAGTGAAAGAAGTCTTCTTGCCGTCTTTTTTCTTTGCAGCACTTTCAGCTGTCCGTTTTTCAAACGTTGTCTCTGAATTATCTTCATCCTCTTTCCTTTTTCTTTTCTCAGGAGTTCTTCTTGGTGGTGGCCTTTTAACTTCTTTTTCTCTTTCCCTCTCACTTCGTTTTTCTTTTGACTTCCTTTCCCGTGATTCACGATCACGTTCACGATCGCGATCCCTTTCTCGATCTCTGTCTCGTTCCCTGTCTCTGTCTCTATCTCTGGATTTTTCGTATTTATCCTTGTCTCTTTTATAATCTTTCTCTTTATAACCTTTGCTTTCATAACGATCCCTTTTGGATTCTTTTTTTCTTTCTTTTTTGCTGTATTTTGTTTCTGGCGGTGACCTTTTTTGTTCCAAGTTTTTATCCTGAGACTCAGAATCTGAGTCCTGTTGAAACTTGGAAGTCCGTACTGGCGATTTTTCTTCTGGGACTTCTTCCTTTGTCCGAGTTTTAGGCACTTCCTTGTATTCAAAAGGAAGGTCTGTGTTCAATATAATTTTTGTCTCTTGAAATGCTCGTTTAATCTGATCTGGATCTATTTGATTCATTCTCTGATTCTTGACGTTTTCAGAATCACTATCAATAAATTTATATTCAGCAGTATCATCTTCTTCAGAGTAATTTTTAGCCTTGAACTGTCTTTTGTCATCTTGATCATGTCTAGCCCTTTCAACATCTGTTTTATCATTAGGAACTTGGAAATCATTGTAATAATACCCTATAGAATTCCCTTTGGCTCGATCTTCTTTATTTAATTTTGAATGATCATTGGAAATTTCCATATTATCATAGAGACCTGTGCTGTACTCTTGCAGAGCACCATCAACCCTTTTATTAACACCAGGGGAGTAACTTTTGCTTTTGCTCTTTGTCTTAGGAGATTTGTCTGATTTTTTCTTCTTTTTTGATTTTTTCTTCTTTTTCTTTTCCTTGTGCAGCTTTTCTTCTTCAGAATCAACTGACGAGCCTGAAGACGAATTCTTTTTGTTGTTGTTTTCAATTAAAGGTGGAGGTGGTGGTGGCGGCGGAGGAGGAGGTCCAAATTTTGAATTCTGGGCCAGTATTGCCAATAACTGGTTCCCCAATGAGGTCATATTTATAGGAGGTTGTGGTTGTTGCAGTAATTGCTGCTGTGGTTCAATTTTGCCTGTGTCTTCTCTGTTGCGAGTCTTTTCATCAGAATTCCTTTCATATGACCTTGTCCTTTCAGTTAACCAATCCACTTCCCAATGTGGATTTTGGGATGTGAACTCCTAAAAGTAAAAATAAAAACAAGTGTTTTAATGTAAAATGTTTGTCTTAACTATTTGACAATTGCTTGCGACATTGTATATTATAAGAATATAAAAATGAACTTGTTTGACCATTGATTATTTTATATCTTTTTAGTCTGTATAATTCCTGTGAAATTGAATTTATGTTATAAAGCAGTAGGGTGACGGATATTTTCTTTGTTTGTCATTTTGGAACACACCCAACGCATCATAATGACCTGAAACCACACAACACAAATCGAACGCCCCATTTTCCATTGGAATGTATTATCCCCATTCAAATCTGCCCAACAACACACAACATTGCTCTACTCTTTGGAATACAATTCAACTGGTTCCCAACTGTCCTGTTTTTGTCGGGTAGGGACGAGTATAGACCAAGACAAAAGAACCGAATACTTTCCAGATATTTTGTAGTTTATTTCAAATTATATATAAATTTTTGTCGTTATATTAATTACAATATACTTATTTTAATGTAAATGAAATGAAACAAGATAAAAAAATTCTTAAAATTTTTTAAAAATGATTTACTTATGATGATTTGGCAGAAATCTTTTCAAAACACAGGAATATCATTGGAGAGAATGAATTTAGCTAAAATTTATTACATGGTTTTGCTTATAAAATTTAACTTACCATTTATTACAAGTCTTTGTCATTAATAATGCAATTAAGAACAAAAGAGGCATTGCGATTATAATGCACGCTGATTCCTGTGATTGATGTCTGTAGCATAGGCTTGCGGGACGTAAGTGCTGCACACCCTACCAAAACAAGACACATCGGGTGTGTTCCCTGCTTTAAGCTCAGGTTTTTCAACTGACCTAGTCAGTCATTATTTTTTAATTTATAATGTTTTGAATGGCATAAATAGAACTGTTGATTTTTAACCACCGAATTTTTGGTTCATCACCCCACAGACAACCCTGTCACACAATGTAATAATATTGTAATATTGGGGGGGGGGAATACTTACACCATACTTTTTAGCATGAACACTAGTTTTCAGATGTTTTGTAGCAAGGATCATATCTCCAAGCCATTCTTTACACAGAGAACAGTACCAAGCACTAGAAGGGACTAGGAACTGCACACCTGTAAAAAATAAAAACGCAATAATGTAATACTTACAACCTAAAAACAAAAATTGTACCTCATCATCATATTTACCAAGATTGTGATTTTATTCGATTACAAAGGATTTTTATACAAGGTAAGAAAAAAGTATACATTTGTTAATGAGAAAAGATACTGATTGTTTTTTGTTTTTATCTTGAAATAAATAACTGACAGGTTTTACATGTTGTAAAATTTATGAGATAAAATGGTTTTGTCTACAAACTATTACAATGTACATATTTTCAAAATAACAAACAGAGGTAGATAACATCAATTAAAATAATATTTTGATGGGATTCAATGCAATCTTCACATCCTCCTTCTTGCTCTGCTGAAAGCCATACTTAAAATAAAATCTGAACCTTGCTAAAAGGGTATAAAAGTAAAAATATATGCATAAAATTCACAGATTTCAATTTAAGTAATTTTAATACCAACCTGTTTTATTTATTTATTTTTCTAATGAACATAAAATATGGAAACACGTGAAATACTTTCTTTGTAAATCGATCAGGAGATCAAATTTGTTAGTTATGAACACGTACGCAACAAATTAAATGCATACATTGAAATCAACTCAAGGAGGTGGATTTTTTTTTTTTTAATATGAAGGTTTGCACAACAGGTTACATAATGTCAGCATTTTTGAAAAAGCACATTTGTAAGTATGTAGGGTTCAAATTCAGGATTGCTAGATTAGAACCCAAGGTGGACATTTACCATAGTAATGAGCCACCCACCAACGCCCCTACGATTTTGTTAATATTGGAATTAATATATTTTACCCGAGATGATACACGGCAAATATATTTAATGAAATTTAAAATGAACTTACTCATTTTAAACATGCACATTTATTTCTTTACCTCTTATGGGTATCCTTTTATATGGTACATCCTTTATAAACAGCGGTGTTGGTTCTCTAGGATAGTCCACATGCCATGGCATGTCCTCCACCTTGATTTTCTGGAAGAAAAAAAATTATAATTTAACATTCAAATTTATTAATTTAAAAATTTAGTATATTTATGTATATTATTACTTAAAGTAAAAATTTCACTTACACTTCTTGCAAGTTTGTGTTCTTCAGAATGTAAATGATTTAAATAATCAATGACCGTGCGTGGGAATACATTGCATTCTGAACACCAGTGTAACTCAGGATCGTAGTGGACCAAATTATAGCTGTCCAACTTGTCATTGGTTGTTGGCGATGTCGACTGTAATTTTTCCTTTTCTTGATCTTTGTACTTTGGAGCCAGAGGAGGCGTTTCACCACGTTTCTTCTATAAAACAAACGGGGCATTTTCGAATTGAATACATAACTCCCTTCGCATTCGGAGAGATAGTTTTATTATACCTGCCAACTTTTTTTTTTTTTTTTTAATACTTTCTTCATGGTGAGCACTGATGTTGTCAGTGTAATAAATATTTTTACATTTTTTGTATTTATTATATGCTAAAATTTCTATTTAATTAAGTATCTCAACAACGTTTACTTGGAAAGGCATAGTTAATATTCTAGCTTTTTAAAGGAAATAAATTTCAGCTTACCTTCTCAGATTTCTTTTCCTTCTTAAACATATCAGCGACAACTTCAGAGAGATTTCCTTTGTCACCAATAATGCCTGACAGCATTTCGATAACACTATCAATTGACTTGAGCTTAGTCTGAATTTCACCCTTTAAACACAAAGAAATAAGCTGATTAAAAACAACTGACAACAAAAAAGGAAAAAAAAATTAAAATGCTTACCCTGAGCTTAGCATTTTCTCTCAGGATTCTTTCGTTGTCTTTGGAGTTTTCCTGAATAAGCTCTCGCTTTTGATCCTTTAATCTGCTCAACTCTCTAGTGAGTGATACCTTCTTTCTAATGTATTCTTCTCTTTGCTTGGCCAATGTCCGTTTCTGTTGAATCAGTTCTTGCTCAACAGCTGCAAAAAGGAAAAAGAAGTAAATTATAGTATTAACATACAAATTTTAGTTGAAAAAGTCATATACTCTCTTTATAATTAATTTGGAAGGTGTAAAATTTTTTCTTTAGAAAGGCATCTAAATGCTGGTTTGGGGTCGCGGATGAAGGGTGGTCAAATTACTTTACAATACATTTTTCACATTACAATAAATTAAAAGCCATGGGCTCACTGGGATTTAAACCCCGAAACTGCAAGCATGGCAAATATGATGGAGAGTAATAATTATATTTAAAATTTATTAAATCGCAAAATTAATCTTGGGTTTGAAAATATAAAAATGACTGGCTTTTATTGAGTGAACTGCTGAATTAACAAGTTGGAGTGTAAATCATTGAAAAGAACCAAGCTTTTTTTTAATATGAACAAAGATGTCTGGTAATCTATCAGATTATTACCATTATTTCTTTATTATTACAAACTTGAGATAAGCATCGACAAATGTTTAAAATTTGTTCTTCAATTTCTTTCAAAGAGACAAATGAAACATAATAAATCACCTTCTTTTTTGGCTTCTTCAGTCTTTTTGTCCCCATGGGCAGAAGGAAGATGGTCTGAAGATGACGCTTGATAAAACAAAAAAAGGAATATATATTAAATGAATTGACATCAACACAAACCTAATTTAGAAAAATTGATGGTTTTTTCCCCAATTTTGATGAGTCGTCAAGGGCAATTCTTCGTTTAAGCGACATACAGAAGGTGAACTATGTTCTGTTCAAACAGGAGCTTCAAAACCATCCGTATGTTCTTACCTTAATCAATTTTTTGTCCAAAATATGAACTAAACATAGCATCTTCTTAAGTACAGAATCGGATTGCTCACTGTTAAAGAAAACGAGTAAAGATGTAAATGTGCTAAAATGGCTTTTTACCTCTCAAAAATGGACATTCCATTATGTTCAAAAGGGATTGACTAATATTTCGAAAAATTACTAATGCAAGGAGGCTTGAGGAGAGATAAGGCATCATTTTAATTTTACCTGTAGTTGATGTAGGCATGACACTGAGGGGTGGTGGCTGTGTCATGTCTGGGTAGACCACATTACTATCCCAGCTGGCTCCTTGTATTGCAGGCCCACCCATGGTGTACTCCTAAAGAGAATAACACAAAAGAAAATATTTTAACCCAAATTTCTGAAAATATAGCAACTCTATTATTAATCTGGAGAAAAATTAATTAAAAAAAACTTACTGCATCGATTCAACATAGAAACCCCCAATATCCAAGTCCTGTTGACACTGTATGAGGAATACACACATGTGTAAACATTAGTTGGGTTTCTAAGGACGTGTGAGATCGGATATTGCACAAAAGGCATTTGAAATAAAATTTCAAACTTTTTTTTTTTTTTTTTTTTTTTTTGAGGGGATAGGGAGAGGAATCTAAAGAAACATTTAATTTGCTTGGAACTAATATATTGTAATACTGCATTAATTTTTAACAGAATTTGCCAATATACCATACTCAAGGAATTTTAAGCATGTTAGCTAAAAAAAATTTTCAAGTTGGAAAATTTCATGGTTATAAAAGAGTTTTATAAATTTAAAAAGTCTCTATAAAACTAAAAATATACTGAATTCAATATCATCTCAATAAAAATTAATACCAATTATAATAAACGTCATGGATAAGGACAACTGGAACGAATACACTCAGTTTATCCATCTTACACTTTGTAAATATGTACTCAACACAGCTTAACTTAAAAGTGGAGATTGACTGTAAATTGAAGTACATATTTACTTTTAAGCCCGCATTATTAAACATTTTAATCTTTTCAATAAATGGGTATTAAAATAATGACTAGTTGATTCAAGTAGCTTTTTTATACAAACATTTTATAAAATGAGTGAAAACTCATGTCAAGTTGGAAATGTATAAATAAAATAAATTAATGTTTGTACAGCAGCCAAGCAAGCTGATCATCAGACAAAAACATCAAGATTGCAAGAAACTTCCAGTTGAATTAGTAGTACTTTAGATAGACACACATGTACAAAGCATTTCTCATAAATCAATGCTCAGAAGGTTACAGTTTTTTCCAAATGATTGCCACTGAATGATTAAAATTATATCAATTCAACCATCTTAACATCAAGTTAAACCTAGATAAACCATTCATGCCCTTGAGCATTTTGATCCAACAATTTATATTGAATAATTCTAAATTTTAAGATTAGATTTAAGAAGGTTGAATCTGAAAACTGAAAAAATATTCTCATCACGTAAACCGAACACATCAAAGACAACTACAATACTTAAACCAAACCGTAATTCTGGAATTTAAATATTCTTCTCTCACATCTAGCTTGCAACCCGTATCTCACTCCTCCAGGTTACCACCCACATTAATCCAGTGTATGGCCCACTTGTTACAAGGCAAAACAACTAAATACTTCAAAGTTTTTATTATTTATTTATTTATGTTTAACAAGAGTATTTTAGCTATGAGGTTATATGGACCATTCAGGGAGCCAGTGTTTTATTTTTTATTTTATTCTTTTTTTTTCTTTTTTTTTTGGGGGGAGGGGCGTGGGATCTGTTAGAAGGCTTCAAATCCAGCGGCCTTAACCTTGCAGAGATGAGCGTATCAATACATTAACAATTACAGCCACCCAAGTTTTTCACTTTTAAATTAGTACAAAGATGTCTTAAGGTTACTGAAAACGACTCATATTTTTAGGTAAGGTATTTGTTTGTTATGTTTAAATTTATTTATGCATAAATAAAATGTGAACCTTTGTTGCAACTTGGCCAGAAATAATTATGCAGTCGGTTGTCAATCAAAACACTCATATTTTTGCAGTAATAATTAATTAAAATTAATTAAGGTTTTTAGTTGAGATTAAAAAATTAATGGCACGAATGGGATTCAAACCCACTCTCTTCGGTTAGATACGCCGCTGCTCTTGAGCTATCGTGACCTGGATCCATTCGGACACCAACTTCCCATCTCAAACCCACATTTTAGATTTTCCCTCCTTTTTGCCATTTTTCAAATGCCATGTAATCAGATTGGATTCTCGATGACAAATGAAATGGCCACAGAGAGCTTTAGTGAAGTATACTTCATTTTAAAACATTAAATTCACTAATTCCATGGTCCGCTTGATCTATTAATTGGTCAAGTGGACCACAAAATTAGTGAAAGTAATAATTAATATTGTATTTTAATATTTTAAATATTTGATTGCATGTTTTACAATGTTTTGTCTGAAATGAAAATAATCAAATGGATCTAGTAAATATAAATAAGAAAATAGGTATTAATTTACACTAAATAAAACGCCCCTTTCCTTCTGTTTCTTCATAAACATTTTGTTTGGTTTTTAAAATATAACTAAATGAATCAATAAGAAGAGCTTTTGTTATGTAACCTCTTTTGAAAAGAAGTTTGGAATACTTTTTACAAGTCACATTAGGCTAGTTTAGGTTTTCAGTGTGGGTTCTGAAGTGTGTATTAATCCATGTACCAGTTACACTTTCAACTCCATTGGTTACAGAAGTTTCAATGAAAATACAGTGAAACCTCACCTAACGGACACCCCTCTAAAACGGACACCCCTTCTTACGGACAGTTTTCAAATGTCCCGTCGAGGAAGTATAGGTAATCAATGTATTTAGACCCCCTTTACAACGGACACCCCTGTAACGGACGCGGACAGCCTACTTTTTGTCCCCGAGAGATAAAGTTCCCCCTTATAACGGACACATAACAGACTTTGGAAATTGAGAAAACAGGATTTACTTTAAATTTAAATTTATTAACAGTACATACGAAATACGAAGTTACTTACGTAGTATGTAAAATATGTTTTTACGAGATTTTTATCAGAGAAAACATGATATGGAAGGTTCAATTTAATCCACGAGGTGATGGTTTATCACGAAAAAGAAATAGTGAATTCAAAGAAAAAGAAACAATCAGAAATTACTAATTTTTTCAAAAAAGTATAAATTACACACGTGTACCTACTTACTCCATGAATAGTACAGTACGTTGTTTATTCTCATTTTTTCAATTTTTTCAAAATTTGATTTTCTTACGCCGTGTTTGTATGTTATTCATTTCCGGATTTTTAATATGTACATACATACATACATATGTACATATTGTACATACATACATACTATTGTGTTTTCTATTATGTACTTAATAATGTACTTATTAATTCCCAAAAATATTTTAATAAACTAATTTTGATACATGCACATATTCATTTTAATAAATATAAGTTATATATGAGTATAAACATTGTGCGAAATAAATAATGTGATGACAATGCTAGGATGCAGGTGTTGCTCCTAGAATTGTCATCAGCACTCTCTCCCACTCTAGAAATGTTATAACAATTTTAATTTTAATAAACGTTAGTCTTAAGCCAGATTTTCCCGAACGCATATCGAAGAGAATTGTCTTAGATTCATAAAGTTCTGAATGTATATCAGATTATTTGTAATTTCTTTGAATAAAAGTTTTTAAAAACTCATTTGACCAAAGAAGTTATTTAACTTATATGTACCAACATTACATTTTTACCCCTCCTCAGCGGACACCCCTCTGCAACGGACAAATCCGTTGGTCCCATGACTGTCCGTTGTAGAGAGGTTTCACTGTAAATTGATATCATATCAGTTCAATAATTACAACCTTCACTGATTAAATAACAAAATAAAGCAAGAAAAAATTAAAGTAATAAACAGATTTTGTGAATTAAATTTTAACATCATTTTTCTAATGACTGAACTGATTTAATAATGTTAAACAATTAATAAATTAAATTGAAATAATTTTAAATAATATTGGGCTAGTATGCCACTGATACAGATATGGGTAAAAATAAAAGCGATCACGGGGAAAACAAAAAACCAATAATACTAGCACTTAAAGTGATTGATAGGGTCATCATGGAGCTGAAGGAGGTGGCCGATGCTCTACCTCATCACTACAAGGAAGTGTCGAAGAAAAGCGCAGAATGGAACAACTTGTACTGGACTTTACTAGCAAAAACGAGGAAGAGTACAACCAGCCAATAATGAATGAGAAGAAACCTTAAATTATCTAAAAGACAAAGCTCCTGGTATCGACAGCGTGCCAAACACGATGCTTCGCCACTTCCCAGAGGTGGATAGGCATCGCCTCTTGGAGTTGTATAATAACATTTGGTGCACTGGAACATATCCGGAGCAATGGAAGGAAGCCATCCTAGTACCAATCGCCAAAGAAAGTAAAGACCCCAGCCAACCATCAAGCTATAGGCTGATATCGTTGACCACCTGCTTGCGTAAAGTCCTAGAGTCTATTATAAACAGAAGTATGGATTTTGGAGACTCGGGTACTCCAGTGCTGACATCAGGCGGGATTCCGGGGAGGACATGCTTCCATTGATCAAGTGGTTCTTCTTGAGGATGAGGTGCAGTTCACGTTCCTGAATAGGGAACATGGCGTGGCTGTTCTTCGACCTCGAGAGCATCCTCCGGAGGTGTCACATATTCGACCTGAATTGCTTAGGGTAAGGCTGGAAAGTACGCTATCCGAAAGGAGAGCAAAGAAATGGGATCCCGCCGCAAGGATTGGTACTGTTGGTTACACTCTTCACGATTGCAGTTAACGGTATATCGTCGATGGCATTGAACGCCCAATGATGATCTCGCTATACGTCGACGATCATGCTATTTACACACATGATGTAGATATATATAGAAGAAGTTGGAAGAAGAGTGCAGTCCGCAATCGACAAATTGGTTGCCAATGCTGAGAGGATAGGTTTCTCCTTTTCGGCCAAAAAGACGAGGGCAGTCCACTTTTGTACATTGAAGAGGGAACATGATCCCCCTCAGCTCCGGAAGGGGAACGAAGCTCTCTAGTAAGGGGACCGCTCAAGGTTTATCGGTATGACCATTGACAAGACGCTAAGATGGCAACCACATATCGTCAACATCGAAGAGTTCAGTGCAAGCGTGTCATCAACCTCCTGAAATACCTCTCGTACTTTAAGTGGGGAGCAGAAAGAGCTGATGACCCTTTTTAAAACGCTGCTGTGTCAAAAATTATTGTATGGTTGTATGGTTTACGGTTCGGTAAGAAGAACACGCCTCAAAAAATTAGACAGGATATATATGCAAGGCCTAGGAATAGTGACAGGCAAGTTCAAAGCAAGCTCGATAGCATATTAGTAGAGGCAGAGGTTCTCCTACCTGCTCTAAAAAGAGAAGAAATAACGTTGAAATATTATGCGAGCAAATGGGCAAAGCCGAACCATTTTGACCTCAACTTCAGCGAAAGATACTCTCTATTGAGGACCCGTACGAGGCCACTGGCTATAAGAGCCAGGAAATATTAGTGGCGTGGGGAGTAGAGCTGAACAAGGTGGAGGTTGAAAACCACCTACCTGAAACACCCCCTGGTTATTCCCTACTTTCATTGAAGGGTGGGATTTGGCAAAATTAAAAAAGAACGACACACCACTACGTATATAAAGGAATTTTTGTGGCCCTGAAAAACGAATATATAGATGCCAGACCTATCTTCACAAACGGGTCAAAAATAGCAGAGAGCGTGGGGTATGTTGTGAACACGGAGGGAGAAACAAAAAATTGTCACTCCCTCCTGCTGCGAGCATGTACACGGCAGAACTATATGCCATTTCCCTCGCACTGAACTATATAATTCATGAATACAAAGTATATATAGTATATACCGGCTCGCTCAGTGCGGTCCAGAAAAGCTCAGGAGATATAACTCCATGGACCCATTAGTAAACAAAATAAAGAACTAAAAGGGATCGACACAGTTGGGAAGAAGGTCATGTTGGTATGGGTTCCCGGCCACATAGGGATAGTCGGGAACGAAGAAGCAAAGGGGGTAGCCAAAGGTCCTCACAATCCTTCCCAACCTCAAATTACTAATTTAAAATACTATAAAAGAAAAATGGAAAAACCGCTGGGTGAGGAAATAATCCTGCCAAACTGTAGCAGGTTAAGAAAGACGTCGGTCCCTGGTCCATGGAAAATGGGTCAAAAAGGGAAAAGGTCATACTGACAAGACTACACATAGGTCATACGAGAATTACGCATGGGCACCTTCTAGCAGGAAAACGACCACATTATGCAAAGATAGAGTTCCAGTTGAGCACCTTTTCAATTGTAGAAGGCTCGATGTTTATAGGCAATATTTTGGAATATAATCGGACCTGTGCATAGTCTTGGGGCTATAGGGACTTTCAAATGTATAATATAGTTTGTGTGTTTGTGCTGTGCTCGTATTGTGTTTGTGTCTTGTTTATGTTAATATAATAGGATGAATGTAATTTATTAGCGTGAAAGGAAGGGGTCATTTACCCCACCCCGAGGAATATCGAGGCAGTAGCAGTGTTAATTGAACAATTGAACTGGGCACACTGCTGTTTTCATTCCATTCCCTAACCTATTAACCGTCTATCACGAAGTGAAGACCTATTAGAAAAAATTGACAACCTCTGCTAAGGCATCACGTACATTACTTGATCCCTGACCTGATGACCATCAAATGGCAACTCAATCTGAACCATTCAAATAAATGAAGATTTGCTACCTACCTAAAAACATCAGCTGAGTAAACTTTAAAAAAAACTACTTTTTTAGCTTTTAATAATATTGTGTTTAATTTACTTTGTTAAGTTTAATATTTCCATGGCCAATTGTTTATGTTTAAGAATTTAATTGTAAATGTAACAACCCACAATTTCATGTACAAGTACAATTATACTATTGATTGTTCATCAACTTTTTTTTTTACTAAATTAACTCCCCCAATTCACATTTAATTAAAGGGCCTTATATTCAAATTTCTGGAAACGGATTGGCAGGTACACTGATATTTGCTGTTAAGCCTCTCCCACCAACATTTAGGGTGAATCAAAAACCATTACAAAAATGTATAATTTTCCTCAAATCTGTTCCTATGACCCACATATTCTCATAATTAAGTAAGTACAGTAAGTAAGTAATCATTGTGTAAGTCATTCCTATTTTAAAGACAACCGTTGGGTGTCACAGTCACCAAGTTTAGATGAATTAAAATACTGGTAAAAACCCAAATCCATATCCTCAAATAGAAAACATGAAAACATCTGTTACAATTGTGTGACAATCTCAAAAGGGATAAAATATCAATGTTATGGGAATAATTATTATAAGAAACAAAAATCATAAAAGCAATTCTATCAATATGCACAACAGAATGAGTCAAATATAATATTTGGAGGTAGATAATTTATAATTAACAGGGGGTTCTTCTGTGTTGGCATATTTTTGTTTAAAATAATTTGCAACTCCAATGATGAATTAATGCACAATGAAAATGGCATAACAAAATTATTTTCCTTACCTTCAGCAACATACTGCTGTTAACAGTAAATTGTAAATTAATTATTCTAAAAATCTGTTATTATAGCAGTGTCAATTGATTTTAATTATCTTTCAAATTAATAAGGTTAATAACATTAATTAGTTGTGATTTTGACTGGCCGACACTGAGCTATAAAAAACAGATTTAATTAATTTAGAATCTTGTATCAATTCCAAAATTATCAGAAGATATTTCAAAAGATGTTTTGCTCTTACATGAGTCATCGGTGGAGGCTGCTGGAAATTTTGCTCCTGGTAATAGTTTGATTGATCATACCCTTGGTATGGATTGTAGGGCCCTCTGAAGCCCTGGGAATTGTAATTCTGAGGGTAGGATGTCTATTGAAATTGTTAAAATTCCATTAGAATTAATTTGAGATATCAAAAAATATGTGAGCATTTCTTACATCTGAATATTGCATTGGGTATGCAACCTGTTGATCTGCTTGCTGAAAACCTTGTTGAGTGTACCAGCCGCCTTGCTGACTGACATTCCTACTGTCTGTGTATTCTGATGTATCTTGTTTTCTATAAACAAAAAAGAAAATCAATAAAATTGATAAAATTCAACAAAACCTAATAGTAAAATATAAAACTATGGCTTTTGACCACTTTCACTTCAACAATCATAAACAATTATCAGGAAGGGTTGATGATAATAAATGACAAACTACATTAGTAAGATACAATGAGAATAGGTCATTATGCTATAAGGGAAGATTGAGGATATAACTGAAAATTTTGGGGCAAAAACTTTGGAATGTTTAATTCAACTGTCATTATGAGACCATACGTTCAAGGCTTTGTTACATACAAATATCAAAATTTATGTACGTAATGTTGGTTTTTTCTCGTATTTTTGGCCTCAACAAAGGATGAGATGTCTGTCCATGTGTTTAAACAAAAAATCTAGATAGTGAACAAGTTTTGTGATAGGTTCACAAGTTTTCTTGAAGTAAGTTATCTTGAATATTTGTATATTTAAATTTTAATTTATTATTCAGATATCGTGAGATTTTAATTTTAAATTTCAATTTATGTATTCCCTCTTTTTTATTTAAATAACAACAACAAATAAGTAAGAAAAATTGTATAATGGTTTGATTGCCTCCATAACTTTTTTCTGCCCATATTTTTTTTTTATCAGTCCAGATAGTAGTACTGAAAATAGAACAGACCATCAAATTACCAGCTAATCACCTAGCAGTCCTTATCATGAAGTGTCAAATTTAAAGTGTACTGACGAAAATATTGACTAAAAACAAAACTTCTCCCTAACATCAAGAATTATCAATTGTTTATTCTCAGGTTCTTAAATTAACATGACACAAAAAGCAAACTGATGTTATAAGTTGCAAAACATTCCCAAGACCCTGAATACAAGCATATAACAAGAGTAAAACTGAAAATAAATAATATTTCTCAAAAGACAAAGACATAAGGACAGCTGAGTTAGTGGTTTTGTGCAGGTTGACATATATAATATAAAACCGACAAACGGTATAATCCTTATACAAATTCATAGAATACATACAGAGAATGTATTGTAAGCATTAAGACCCCCCTCTTTGTCAGATCCTCTCAGGACTCCAAACTGTATAGACACTTTTAAAATAGAATCCTTGTGTAAAGTTATAGTTTATATTGAATGAACATTATTTTTTAAAAATTAGTTTTTTATCGAAACTATAACTGGCACAGTCGGTAGGACACCAGCATTGTTCCTACACACAAAAACACTCAGGATAGAATGTACATTTCAAATATAAAAAGTGCAAGACACCAGACTTACAATGCCCTAAGTTCTTCTAACACTTTGGACTCTTGAATGGAATTGATATTAATATCATAACAACCAATCCTGGGATAATACCAATCAAACTATCAAAACTGGAATGCAAAAGTCAGAACACATATTTGTACATTATTTTAAGATTGATAAAAATTTACTTAAATTATATTGATGATAAATAATCTATATAGTGATAAAAACCTAGTTGATAAAGATTCTAATGATGATAAACAGGTTCTTCCCACTCCTCTTCTAGAAACAACCAGAGGAATCAACATAGCTGATATTACAAACGGCATTGGGATAATTCCTGTAAACTTTGGTTTGGCAAAATTGGACATTTCAGAACATACTTTTATTCACTACTTTAGTTTAAAAGAATTGTTTAATCAATTAGAATATGTAGAAGAGTTTTATAACCATGTATCTAAGATTATCTATTCCAATATTTTGTTAAATAGTAAAAATGTAGATTATACAACTGATAATAGTAGTAAAACAAGACATATTGTAAATACTTTAAAATTAATTAATCATACTAAACATGTAATTACACAAAAGTTAGAAATAGTTTTTATAAAAAATAAGAATATGCTAGAATAAAAATAGGTTTATTTAATGGTGTAGGATCTATTTTAAAGGTGTTAACTGGTAATCTTGATACTTTCAATGGTGAAAAGTTAGAACATTTACAAAAATACCAAGAAAACATTAAGAACCAGATAGAATCACATTACTCATTTAATGTAAAAATTATAAACAAATTTAATAAAACAATAAATAATAATAAATGTGAATAATAAATGAAAACGTTATCGAATTAAAAACTAAAATTTTAAAAATATACGAAGAGATAAGTAATTTTGTCGAACTAGAAAAACTAAGCGATTCTATTATTCAATTACAACTTACATTCCAAATGTTGCTGAATGTCATACAAGATTTAGATAGAATTGTTAACTGAAATTCAGGAAATCACTAAATTTTATAATAATAGACTACTGTTTAAACCAAAATTAGAAAATTTATTAGAAATTTAAGATTTAGTAACAGTTAATTGCAAAGTTCATTATGAACAAATAATATTTTTATTACGTCTGCCTTTGATCACTAACAATGTTTATAATCTTTACATTTTACTATCAGTGCCTAGGCAACATGAATCTAAATTCATAACTATAATACCAAATGTTAACTGTTTTCTTAAACCCAAAATGTATATTCATAATGTAGATATCTTAAGTTTAAATAATAACTTATTGCAAACAAACTAAATTGAAATATCTATGTTCATACGAACAAATCAACCATAAGGACAACCTGTGAGACAAGGCCTTCTTCTTTCTGGTGATCCATCGAACTGTACATGTATAGAACTGTAAAACAGAAATCACCTGACTTGGATACCTGAGCTCAACCGGTATTTAGCTGTATTTCCTATTGAAGAATCTATTACTGTAAGCCGCCAGGAATATTTCTACTTATCATCAACGGCAGTTAAGTGGTCTTCACCAACAGAGGATTATATCACTCTTCTACAACTTCTGGGCATCTGGCTATTATTAGTAATGTCAAGCTCGGATTAAGCAAGAATCAACAACCAAAATTCTCAATTAACATTAAAAAATTGGGATTAGAGGAGCTGAAAGTTTTGCCAATCATCAAGACTTCCTATATTTCAATGTCTATGAGCATATGGACCATGCCAGTCTACTGTTTGGTCATAGTCTCAGCTTATGGAGTCTTCACATGGGCAGACTTGGCCATTGCAACCCCTACCAATCAGCCGCCCCCAGGAGCTTCATTTGGGGATGGACGCCTCACAAAACCACTCACTCAGCAGTAAACGATATTACCCCTACACAAATTCGGAGACTGTATTGTAAGCATTAGCCCTCTTTGTCAGATCTTCTCAGGACCCCAAACTGTATAGACATATTTAAAATTGAATCCTTGTGTAAAGTTATAGTTTATATTGAATAAACGTTATTTTTTAACAATAGTTTTTTACATCAAAGCCATAACTGCAGTGAAAATAGCCACATCACAACTTTCAATTAATTAAGGTTTTTAGTTGAGATAAAAAGTCAACATCACGAACGGGGTTCAAACCCACCATCTTCGGCTAGATACACCACTGCTCCATCACTTGAGACATCATGACTGTTTTATCTCAACAAAAAATTTTAATTAATTGAAAGTTATTAATTGGTCAAGTGGACCACAAAAACTACTGAATTTAAAAAGTAAAAATGATTTAGTTAAAAATTGGTAGCAATACCACGTACTCAATAATTGATCAATTTAAAATTAGATCCATTTCTCCACGAACAAGCACACCCTTAATCCGACACGTTCTTTAGTTTCCATCCCAAATCATCAACTTAAATGTTCCTTCTAACTTGTATTTCCTATTATCCTGATTTTTCCCATATTTATTAATGCATGCTGGGTCAATTGATCAATAGAAAGGCAGAAATGTAAAATATAAAAAAATTCCCTTTCAAAAAATAAATTGTATTTAATTGTGTGGTTGTGTCTGATCATTTTCATTTTTAAATCTATTTGACTATGACAAAACAATCCAACAAAAGAACTAAAGTCTGTCACAATTGAGCAGTTAGAAATGGATGCAGCCATCAGAAACAGCCTCACGGATCATTTTCTCCGCATCTTGGAATCCATTGTTTCTTATGTTAAAAAAGATTCATCCGACATCATGGATGAGCAACATCATGAATTGTTAACACAAATTGTAGAGAAATACAAACATTATAGGTACACAATTCCTCTCCCAATCCACAAAATAAGACAGACAAATCATCGAAGACATTCAGGTAACCAACTTTAAACTAGCCATACCATATCTGAAATGGATCTATCAGATGAAACTTTGAACCTGATAACAAAAAAATTCAGAGAATTAAATTTAATCGCGCCCTTACATTCTATACTAGTATCCCTTAAAACACAAAAAGATGCTAAGACAAAAAGGGCTATAACCTCTAATCAAATGGATACATTTCTGAACAAAATCCTGATTTTAGCATGTTAATGGGTTCCAAATTATATAAACAGGAATAATCAGCTTCGGAAACATCCAGATATTTCTTCTAGCAGGCATAGAAGGTATACAATTACAAGAGCATTAGAAACAAAAATTAATGAACTTTCTTTCTTTGAATTTTTCAATCCCTCGTCAATAATTACCTCTTTAACTGGACTCTCACAAATCAACTTAAAAAACAAATACAAATTCAAATCCATTTTATTAAATTTAGCATTAAGAGAAATAAATCCTACTTGTGCTAATTTTTTTTACAGCGCACTGTCACATCTGAAGATTAGTTTTGCACAGTCGTTACTAAACAATGGCCTATCTCAAAAACAATATTTAAAAACTAAGATGGACTATCTTTTCTATCCACAGACATTAAATGAAAATTAGTGTGAATACATACACAGGCAAATAATCATGTTGAAACTGTTTGGGGAATGCAATGAATATGCAAATATTCAAAATTTAAAAACATCTATTCATCCAAAATATTTATTAGGACACCTTGATAATATTAATACATACATCCAATTACACAAGGTGAAACAAGTCGAAATAAGACTAAAAGAAAATTTGCTCCCAATTGCGCAAAAGATGCATTCTGTAAACAATGTGGCAAATTTTCACATGCCACATATTTTTCAGCCCAACAAACCACAATTTGGCCACGCCATACGTATCACGTACAGTGTTCACCAAATTTCAACAACTGTCATCAGTCACTCACCACATTTTCGAACAAGACGTAATAATTATAGACTTGACTCCAATAGAAAAACAGAAAAAAAAACATAACTATCAATGAAGTAACCATCATCCTCAAGAGCAACAGCAATACAGTCGACATATAAACAGAAACTCGAAAAGTTACAACCATAGCCAAAGGGATAATCAAAGAAATCCCAATAGAAAGGAAATCTGTACAAGAAGTCTAAATTTTCAAAACAATAAAAATAAAAAATTTGTACAATTTCAAAAGCAGGCTTTTGCAACACTGAATGAAAATATAGTAAAACTTCAACAAATTATCACCAACAATCATCCGGAAAATACAGAAACCGCTTCCTACTTACAAAATTTCAAAATACTAACAGCCAACGCAGTTCCTCAAGATGAAGCAGTCACACATCATGCCATTAAATTGCCATTTATTACCGTCAAAGTCAGAAGAGTTAAGCTTCCGGCCCGACCAGATTCCGGCAATTAATGCCATTTCCCAAAAATGGGCAAAACTTCTCTGCAGAAAATTAATTAAAATCTTGAGCTCGGCTGATGGCAAAAATAAGGTTGTTTCAATTGCAACGACTGCACTTTCAACACAAAACCAAGGCAGAATTAAAATTAAATTTAAAAATTAATCCGAGCCAATAAAATTCCAAATTATAGGAGACATGCCACTCCTTACGCTTGGATTGCATTATTGGGTGTAATTTCATGACTCACACAGGCTTGATTTTAGATGCAGGTAATAATGAAATTTCGTTCAGAATAATCCTTTGAAAACTTACAAAATTCATTCTTTAAACAATAATAATTTGGAAGAGAATTCAAATCAAATCATATCACACATCTATCAACAAAGCCATTTATCTTGTGCAAACTATTTAAGGATTACTTCACTAAAGCTCTCCATGGGCATTTCATTTGCCGTCAAGAATCAAATAGATTACACGATATTTGAAAATTGGCAAAAAGGAATGAAAATTCAAAGGTAGGGTTGAGATAGGAAGTTAATGTCCGAGTGGATCAAAGTCACGATAGCTCAAGTGGTAGAGTAGCAGCGTATCAAGCCAAAGGTTGTGGGTTCAACTCCCACTCATGACTTTTTTATCTCAACTAAAAACCTTAATTAATAGAAAATTATTAATTGGTTAAGTGGATCATAAAAAGTAGTGAACTTGTATTGAAATAATTAATATGGTTAATAAAGTGGTTAAAGGCACCTCAACACGACACGCAAGAATGGCACGTACCCAGAAGACACTTTGAGCTCTGAAGATGATCTCAATAAAGATCGAAATGTTGGCAAGATAAGAAAATGTTTTTCTGAAACCTACATCACACCAGACCGCATCTCATGATATCTGAATAAATATGGTTAATTATGACCACTAATCAAATATGGATTAATTTAATAATAGTTATAAATAACAAAAATTACACAATCCATAAAAAAAGAAGGATGACAAAATGAAAGACAAGAATAATATAATTAGATCGTTAATAACCATGTGCCATTTTACAAACAAAGAGTTTTCAGTAGAAGCAGAGAATTTGTGATGTCATCAATTTACTATTGTAAAATCTCAATTTTTCAAAGATATGAGTTGGACACATTCTGTATTTATCTACTATTGTTGCATTATTTAAATTTTTTAAAACATTTATTATTCAGTATTAAAAATATCAAATGATTTAGGGCAAAAATTTTTTGTATTTGTAGTATGTTAGTTTACTTTTGTATTTAACCAACTACTACTGTATATATTGCTTGACAGACTAAACAGAGTTAAGAATACACCGATCAAAGACAGTTGTAAACAATATGATGGGATGAACGACAATTCAACAAGAACAGACATATCCTTCCAACATATGTCAGCTCAAACCAACAGTCGAAAAATAAAAAATCAAGCTAGAAAAAAGGGTTTTCAACTTGCTTGTTTATTGCTATTTTCAATTTCATTATCATTTTCAGCCATCAAAATAGGTGAAATGTGACAAACTGACCATGTTGAAGCTAGTTAAAATAAATAATGAAAGTAAGAGGAGAATTTTGATTTTTGAAAAAGTATTAAATTACAGACATTTAATTTTTTAGAGGGTTAATATAAGGCAATAGACTAATCATTGAAAACAGAACTCAACAGACAATCAAACAGCGACATCATTGAAAAGAAGTTCTCTAAGGACTCGTTTTATCGTATTAGGAAAACATTAAAAAGTTAAGAGTTGCTTAAGCTTGGGTTCATATGGAAAAGTTAATTAAATGGTGAAATCTTTTACATCCTAACATAATGCTGAAAAAGCAAGAATTTGTTAAGTATGTCAATGTAATGTTTGTTTTCATAGCGACATCCATCTCTTTCAACTAAATGCTAATTTATAAAACTTTAATTACATATACTACATATTTATAAGTATCTAATTTTAAATACTTTAATGTAAGGGGTCACTCATGGTTTTGTTGTGTGAAAGTGGTCTTCTGGCTAAAACATTTGGGAAGCTATAGAACACTCATGAGGCATGATAATGAAGCGAGTTAAACATTGTTCGTCACCTCCAACAAGTGTTGAACACCTTCAAACTGCTCTTGTTGAAGAATTGAATTATTTCAGATCGCTTATTTACTTGATACCTATGAGAGTTAAGGTCATGGGAGGACAATATGTATTATTGTCATTATGTTGTAATTAATAAATGATAAAAATGCATATAGTTTGAATTTTTTTTTTTTTTTTTTTTTTTTTGGGGGGGGGGGTCTTTGAGTGTATTAGTGGGGTTACTTTGCTATTTGAACAGTTCCTTTTGTATTCACAATTACTAAGTTTTGAGCTCTGGTTGTGTTTTTAATGACACTGACAGGCAAAAAATTCCACCCATTTTCATTTTCTTAATAAAAGAAAATTCTGCATTTAATTTGTCTTATTGTTTATTAAATATTTTATTTATATTTTTATTAAATATTTTATTTATATTTTTATTAAATATTTTATTTATATTTTTATTAAATATTTTGTTTATGCTTTTTATATTGGGAAATCAACACAATACTGAATCAACAACAAGGATAAAGGATTTTTCAATCTTTAATTTTTATGGAATTTAAAATGTTTGTTAAGTCTCATTTGAATTGTGAAGCAATTAACTGTTTTGTTTTCATCTTTGTTTTCTTCATTTCATTTTTTCACCTTAAATATACCACTTAGTGCTGTGGATGTTGCATGTGGAGTGGCACTTATTGATGATGGATGTTCATCAGTTGTGAGGCCATTGACATCAGAGTTCTCTATGAAACACTGCGAGATGCCGTTAGGCATTTTGGAGAAACTGGTCCCACCTAACAGAACCACAACCAGCACCTTACTGTTGTTCAAGCGATTCATCAGCTCCAGGACACGTTCGAGGCGTCCAAGTTTCTGACACTCAAAGATTACATCCATAGGTCTAATGGCCCCCTAAGAGGACCAGATTGACCAGAACACACAGATTATTATTCGGAAATCGTGAGATGTGGTCTAGTGTGACAGGTTTCAGAAAAACATCGTGCATTATCGTGCCAACGTTTCGATCTCTAATGAGATCAACTTCAAGGCTCAAAGTTTTCTGTGCAATTGTGCATTCTTGCGTGCCATGTTGAGAGTGCCCTATATGGGAAAGCAAGTGACTCAATATTTTGAAAACTGTTTAACTTTTTTCTCAACAAAACAATGTGAGCTTCGAATGATGTAGCTTTTAAGCGACTCAACTACTGAGTGTTGTCCAACACAGTACAGACTAGTGGGGTTCCTCCGCCACCATCGCAGCAAGTCAGCTGAATGGTGGATGTCACGCAGTGTAGGCCAAGTGCAGTCATGTGAGGTCCATGCTTTAGTTGTTCATGGAGTGTCTTTGACAGCTACTCGCTATGCAGATGAAAGTTTGGAATAACATGTGTTGCCTATCCTTGATGAAATCGATGACAATCCTATTCTAATGCACAATAATGCCTGTCCACTTGTAACTTGCATAGTATAAACATATACACACAACAACGGCACAACATCAGTATGTAGCCTGGCCAGCCCGTTCTCCAGACTTGAACCCCATCAAAAACTTATGCGATAACCTCAAAAGACGAATAAGGGCAAGTTTTCCTGATACACTCCACGGTCTTGAATGGTTTCTTCATGAAGAATGGGCTAACCTCCAGAGTGGTACAAAATATGCCGAAGCGTCTTCGAGATGTCATTAAGGCAAGAGGAAGCAATACACAATATGGGAATGATAATTAAAAATATAATAAGCAATTAAGCAATTTTACCTTCCCCCCCCTTAGCATTTCCCTTTTTTAGACAATGACACAACTATTAAACATTAAAAATATGAAACTTTGATTAATTTATAAAAATATATAGAACTAAGTTATATTATAAGTGGGTGGAATTGTTTGCCTATCCGTGTATGTACTTGAGAATATAAATTAATAATAATTATATATTGTTTTAATCTGAATCTGTATGGAAATTGTTAATTTAAAAAAAAGTGAAAATTTACCTAGTGTAATCTCTGGAGTTTGAACGGCTCTTGGAGCGCCTCCTTCCTCTGGAGGAGCTGGAGTTGGATGAGCCGGAGCTGCTCCTTGAGCTTGAGGACGAAGATCGGCTGTCGTTGGAAGAAGATCTGCTCCGCCTCCGCTTTTTATCTCTCGCGTATTCGCCGTCTGCTGTGTTTTCAACTACTTCAGACCGGTTCTCCTTAGCATAGGTCGAGTCATTTTCCTTCTCGTCTTCCGCCGAGCCGGGGCTGTACCTAAACTTCCTGCTATTCTCCCAGCCGGCCCTCGAAGGGGGCTCGAATAATTCGTTCGGCTCGATCATGTCCTTCGTCGAATATTCGATCCAAGAGGGGAAACGTTTTCACATGATTTGACGGACAACGCGTAAATGGCGCCGACCGGAGAGGACGGACTGGAGGGTGAGAACGTATCAACGGCGTGACGGCGGAAACTAAATGGCTGATGTACTTCCTTCTTGACTCTTACAGACTTAAACAACACTCTTCGACTTTTACTTCGTTTTTACGAGTTTGGAACTTCGGGTGAGACTTACTCTAACAACAGTACCCACCGACTTCAAACCAACTCGCTCACGTTCAGACGGTCGACAGTGTTGCTCAGAAAACAAAAATATGGCGATTTGGCGAAACAGTCTGAAATTGCTCTTATTCGTCAAAAAGCCGCAAGCTATTACAAAAAATAATCTCACGATCACTGACGGCTATATTAAAACAACATTTATATCTCGTTAAACGGTACTAAAATGGATTACTTTATAAATAAGCCTTGTAATTTCTTTGAAATTCTCTACTGCCATTTCGATATTACATAATTGCTAAAAACATAAGAATTATGATGACTATGTTTTAAAATAATTCAACACTATCGATTTAACAAAAAGGATCACGTGCCAAAAGGTGAAAAATGACAGTAGAAACATAAATACAAATAAAAATTTTTGAAGGCGCCCTTCACTCGGCGCTCATATTTCACAATTCACACCTCACGAAGAACGCTTCGCATCAGTGGCCAGCGTTCCACCGGACTGCTATAAAACCGAGCCCAGCAAATGACTATTTCGATTTGTACATAATTATAGTAATTTGTATTGTTGTTTGTTTCATTTGTACCACAATTGTTAATATTAATTACTATAAAATTGAGCTAATGTTTAACAAAATAATAAAACAAAAAAATTATTTTAAAAATTTACATGAATCCCTAAATGAAGATGTCACAAAAATTTGTGTATGTAAACAGACACAGCAAGTGAAAGCATTTCAACATGTGCTCCATTAATGTTAATGTTAACCAATTTTGACGTTATTTACTTATGGGTAAAAAACAAATGAAATATTTAATATATAAAAATTTACTACTCATGATGTTATTAGACGAAATGTGTATTGTTATATTTCACATGTGCTTGGGGCTGAAATGACCTAGCTGTCAAATGCCCCTGTAATTTAAAATAATAATAATACAACAAATACAGTAAAGAAACAACACCTTACAGAGTTTGCCTGTTTGATATTTCTTTTAGATTTTTCCTACATTATTTATCTTACTTTGCAAAAAAATTGTAATTTCAAAGATAGTTAATTTCGACACTGTATGTCCATTATCCTTTCTGCTTGCAGAATGAGTAGAAGCTTTTCTTCAGGCCTTTTTACTTATCCTGAGACTTAGAACAGAATTGTCACTATCGAAGATCGAATATATTTCTAGATTTATAGAATCTATTTTTGTTTGTTATACTCATTAACCTTTCTGCCTCTGAAAGTTGTTCAAACATTAAAAACATAAGTAATTTGGTAATCCTCTGATTTTGACATTTATTTTTGCCAGTGAGGATTAAGTAGAATCCTCAGTTTTGAATTTAGCATGATTCAATTTTAATAGATAGTTTATATACAAAAATATTTAGATTTAATACACTAAATATTTTATAATTGCTGTTAATAACTCCTAGATGACAATCATTTCCTCCTTTGTAACCTAGGTAGATCTTGTGAAACCTGAATTATACCCTTGGGAAGTGTGTGTGTTTTTTTAAACTAAGCACTTTCCTTGATGCCACTTTGCAGACCTCTTTTAGTGTGAGACTTGCTCTACCGAAGAGGATGGAATGTAAAGCTATTGCTTCACATTCACAAAGGATATTTGCCTACGTCTGGTTCATTGAAGTGGGCATGTTTCTGTCTCTGCTCCATCAACCCTGTTCAGATGTTAGTTAAGAGACTAAAGGTTAGTCCTCATTACCATGCTATACCATTTCCTTACACCCAGTTCGTTTCGCTAGTGTTTGAGATTTTCTTTTTTCAAGCCATTTTTCCAGTACCAATTTAAGCATGCACCTACTGGTGGTTCTGGTTCTATGGGTGAGAGAGAGGGCTGCCTCTGTTTGGACTAGTTGGTCAGATAGTACAAATGTAAATATTACAATCTCAAGTTTTACAAAAGCCATGATAATATTTTGGTAAGTTTTTAATATTTTTTCCATTATAGTTCAACAAATGTGTTTGTATTAAATGAAATGGAAATAATACTCATCAGTGATTTTATTTAAAGGCCAGATAATAAAAAATGTTAAATATCAATCTTCAAAAATATTGAAAATTTGAACCATCTATTTATTACAATTTTGATAAAAATTATGTTTTTCTTTTACAATCCACACATCATCAATGACACTTTTATCTTTTCCCTAAAAATCAAGCAAGAAAATTAAACAAATTGAAAAATAAATGGCTATAATTACTGCCTTACTTTTTCCACTGATATTTGCTGTAAATGGAGATGTGATGTGTTAAAAACTTCCAAAATTGTGAACCCATAGTCGGAACTCCTAAATGCTGACCAGGGCGGTGGTACTTGCGTAAAGTTAACTGTGTTTTCCTGGCAGCCCTGTAATTCATTTTTTTCCAGTAGAAACTAGCAGTACATAAACATTTAATATAAATTTAAAAAAGTTAATTTTACAGCCGAGCCAGTAATTATGTGAATAGTGGCTTCAGGATTGTGATATGGGTTCTTCTCGGAACCCTTTCTCACAGTGTAATTATATAGAGGATAAAGCCTTTCATATGAGTGTAAATGCCCCCAGAATGCAACATCAACATTACTTTCATAGAATAAATCTTCAAGACCAAACCTTTGAAGAAAAAAATAGTTTTAATGTATTGTTATTAAATGTTTAATTTTTTATGTTGAGAATGTACCATTTAGAGATAGGTAGACCTGTTCTTACACGATTATTCTTATTTTTGCAATCATCAACCACATTGTCTGAACAGTACATTGGTTTATGTCCATACGCAATAATCCATGGTCGTTTATTTCTATTTTCTGGTAGATTAGCTTCCTATTTTTAAATAAAAAATAAATATATTTAAGCAAAATTGCTACAATAGAAATACAGGAGTACCTTTAAGTCATTCACTAGCCACTCATATTGTTTAACAAGAAGTTTCATTCCATATTTTACAAAGTAATACGCCTCAGTGTTTAAACTAACAAAATGGACTGGACCCAAATTAAAACTGTAGTACAAATTTTCACTTTGACCAGGCATAGAGAAACGTTCTCTGAAGTGGCTGAAATTGCTGAATTCCAAACAAAAAGAAATTGTTTTTTTTTTTTTTTCAGTATTTCCTCCTGTGGTCTGTGACCTTCTCTGAAGGTATACATATTTGCCAAATTACAAAAACAATTTATATACTTACTAAGCCTCTTCATGATTACCAGGGCAGACCATGTAAGGTACATAAGACGCAATTGGCTGTAGCTGTCTCATAAATTCATCCCCCACCCTTCCATTGTTCTGCATCAACAGTTAAGTTATATGATAAAGATTTGTAATAGAAAAAATTAAGACTTTACATACGTCGTTCATATCATAGGCCATATCTCCAACATGAATTACAGCATCGTACATATTTTGCTGGACCTCTTCTTGAAGTATAGGAAGTGACCTGGCATTGATATTGCCCATATCACCATAAATGGCCAGACGAGGGATCCAATCAGTCTCATTACTAACAGTCCAAAACCAGAACATTTCAGACCACCCATAATCACTTCCACAATGATACACTGTAACAAAATCCATTGGCAGTGCTAAATAATTTTTAAAATGTAAGAAAACAGCTGCAGATGTAAATTCGGCAGAATTTTGAATACTGCACCCTTTGAGGGCTATTGTATTCTTTGTCTTGTTCTTACTGTACAGTGAAGAATCAAGGAATTTAACAGTTTTATTTTTTCTGTGGTTACATTGTCTCAAAGCATTTTTTCCTGTGAATAAGTGTGATACTACATCTGTTAGGTGCAATGCAGGTCTCCTCTGACTCTTTGCCTCATACTCTGTTGGTTCATGCCAATCTTTCAATTTAAAAGTGAGAAAACAGTGAAAGTCATTTAATGAATTATTCAAAAACCTCTTGACAAGATTTGGAGAGAAAGAAACTACAGAATACACCAAAGGAACTAGGAAGAGATAAGATGGTTGTTGATTATATGGATCCATGTACCACAAAATTATTCAGGATTTGTCAGCGGTATAGTAGCTTCTTCACTTTTCTCACGCAGGACATCGAATTTTTCATTTTCCTTTACTTTGTGTGCTGGGTCTCTGTACAGAGAGATTTTGGTTTTGAGCACCTAAGATGTTCAGCTTGCTTTAGCAATTCAGCATCATTCATAATGAAATTCAAGTTGTTGAGATATTGAGCAACACCTGTACAGTGTTTGCTCCAAAAGCACGAATCCATGAGACAATTAGTAACTTGACTTATCCTTAAATGAGTGAGCATGATTCCTTCCTTGCATTTCAGTGGGCTATCATTCAGTCATGTTCCTAACATACAAGAGCTCCTCAGACAATCTATATCAGTCCATTGAAGCTGCCAACATTCTTTCAATGCATTTTTACTGGTCATACAGTGTCATCAGAACATATTTCAGTGGTAATCATATTGCATTGTATTAGCTGTGGCTAATTTGTGATATAACAAATATAATATCATTTTAATGTTCTATGATATATTTTTTCTAGAATTATACAACTACATGAAATTATACTTACAATATCTACTTCTAGGTCTGAGATTTGTTAATCTAACTCTATGTATGTACTGGACCCTTGCTTCATGACCTCCATCCACAAACGGTTTTGCTGATCCTTTGGCACTTTCTGTAAGATCAAGGATACCATATTTGACAACTGAATTTGGTGTTGGTGTGAAGGTCGACCAGGTGATCAGTATCTCCAGGGGGGTTTCTTTGTTATAAAAAAATCTGTTATATAAAAATAATTAAATTCTAGAATTTATCACCAATTACCCCCATATGCAATATGTATTTGCTCAGGCTGATAATGAGGGTGTTTGCAGTTGACAAACAGAAACAGTTGCAATAAAATGAAATAGATCATTTTCATTTTTAACTGTAACAAGACACCACAATGAATTAATTGTTTAAATAATCTTGTCACAAGAACAAATCTAGAGTAAACACAAGGTTCATGAAGAATGATGTATATTTTAAGAGATAAATTATCTTGACAACTTAATTCAATCAATCAATCACAAAAAGCTATAAACAAATAATTTTAATACTTTACACTTTTGTAGGTCATTACACTTGTTTTATTATTTCGAAACAAATGTAAAATTCTTTTTATTTTTTAAATTAATAAGTATTTGAGTGTAGCAAATGTATGTGTTACTGAACATTTTAGTATGCCTATTATTGCTTGATTTGGTCTTCAGACTACAATGATTGGTTATGACAAATTACAAATTTTGTATGAGGAAATCTCACGAAATCTCAGCTTTAGCAATTTATTTGGGTTTATTTTTATTTGTTTGGAAATAACCATGAGCTTTGATTTTTATGGTGATACACATAATTAAAAACTATTTTATAAATTAGTTTTAAAATGAGACAACATTTAAAGTTCTGGTGATGAAAATCTCTTAAAAGATGCAATTCTGAGTACTTCCAAGAATTCCAACACACAAAATAGATTTAAATAATAAAAATAAAATTAGGTTTAATTTATTATTGAACAAGACTAGATTTCTTTCTTATCAAGTACCTACTTTTGATCCTTATTTATGTTTTCTAGTGATTGATTTGTCCACTTTAGATATTCTGCTTATCCTGAACCACTATAGATTTTGTCTTTTTATTTTGCCCCCTTTGTCTTCAACTTACTTGTCCTCAACTATAAACTTAACAAAATTGATTCTTTTGAGTTTAACAAGTTTCAATTAGATTGAATTAAAATGAAGTAATCAAATCAACAACACAATGCTCTGCCAGCCTGAATGTGGACAGAATTTTATAATAAACATAATTTTTTAGTACTTTATAAATAAAATTCTTGATTAAATAGAACATTTAAATGTAACTTGTACATATGAGTTTACATTTCAAAGACAAAAAATTCCCACACAAAAATATCAAGTTTGAAAAAAATTGATAACAATATTCAAATGTGAATGATTATTCAGGGATACCTGAGAATTGCTCTATTTATCTATTCGAAGAGTGATTGGAGTACAAATAAAATACAAATTGATAAACCAAATAAGCAGTTCCATTTTTCTTTAGAAGAAAAGTACACTAATTAAAAAAGATATTCTATGTTAGGGTTTGAATTTGAACAATAATAGCCAGGCTCATATGCATTTGAAAATTTAATGCATTGTTGAAGCTTGTGTTCCACCTCACAAATATTATTTCTCTCTAAAGTCCCAGCTATCTACTGAAATTTCTAATTGTAAATGACCATTAATTTAAGAAAGAATCATGATAATTAAAATCAATAAACAGATTGTCTAAACCTTGATGTTTTATCTCAATTTATTACTTTTATCGCAATGATCTCCAAGATAATTACAAGCTGTTTTGACCTGTTTTTTGAAAAAAATTATTTGTATAGACTTTGGTAGTAGTTAGCTTTGTAAAGCGACAATAAAGCATAAAAGTGCTCTTGTATTGGAAGAATCATAAGTTAAATGTTTTAGCTGTATATTTTAAATACTAAACTGAAGTGTAAGATTTATAAAGAAAATGTTAATATTTTGTGATTTGGAATGCTTCTTCTTATTTTTAATAACTTAATTTAAAGAAAATAAAACATGCGATGTTACATATGATGTGACCACTGAAGAAGAGTAGATGAGGTCAAATGATTTTAACATACAAATGGTCAGTAATTTTACACCATGGCCTCTAAACTGAAGTAAAAAGAAAAAAAAAGTTTTTGGACAAGCAGAAGAAAAAAAATTAAATAACAGAGCATAAAACATCACATACATCACTTCAAAAAACAATATACAATCATATGTGCTAATTTATTTATTTTTTAATCAATATCTCATAAAACTCAATTATCAACTAGTTAAAATAACTTGGAAATTATCATAATATTGTATAATACATCTTCATTTATAATTTTATATTTCAAATATTAAATTCATATTATTTTATTTATTTATTTATTTTTTTTATCTGGTGTATAATTTTTATTATATTGGTGTTTTGTTTTTACAATCCAAACATCATCAATAACTTCTCCATAATCTCCCTAGAAAAAAATTATGAAATTGGATCAAGATAAACATTAGTCGATATTAATTATTTTTAACATACAAAATCTACAGCTATCTGTTGTACATGTAGGTGTGACGAATTATATACTTCAAGAACCGTAAATCCGTAATCTGAACTTCTGAATGCTGACCATGGAGGTGGCACGTCTGTGAAATTTGACATGCTTTCTTGACACCCCTGTAAAATAATAATAACTTAGTTTGTCAAATAAAGATTATTAGAATAACTTATTACCGCAGAACCAGTTATAATATGTACAGGAGCTTCTGGATTGTAATATGGTTTTTTCTTTGAACCTTTTTTTATTATGTAATCATAAACTGGGTACATCCTTTCATACGAATGACGATGTCCAGAGAAATGAAGATCAACACCGTATTTATAAAATAAATTTTCAAGTCCAAACCTATAAAAAATTATGTACATTTCTTATTATATTTTCAGAATTAACATACCATTTAGTTAATGGAAATCCTTTTCTGACTCGATTGTCCTTCTCTTTACAATCATCAACTACTCTGTCAGAACAATACATCGGCTTGTGACCATATGTAATAATCCAAGGTCTTTTAGATCTATTTTCTGGCAGATTAGCTTCCTGAAATAAATAAAAAAGGCAATAATATTATTTAAACTATTAATTAATAGATATGGAATTTTAAGACCTTTAAATCATTTAACAGCCATTGGTATTGATTAACAAGTGTTCTCAAACCATACTCAATGTAGTAATACGCCTCAGTGGTCAGGCTTATAAAGTGTATAGGTCCTAAGTTAAAACTATAATATAAATTATCATTTTGACTGGGCATAGAAAACCTTTCTCTGAAGTGGCTGAAATTGCTGAAATGATTTATTTTTAATAAATATCATTTGCATTTTTTTTTAAATTATTAACTAAGCTTCTTCATGATTGCCAGGGCACACCATATAAGGAACATAAGCAGCAATCGGCTGGAGCTGTCTCATAAATTGGTCACCCATTCTTCCATTATCCTGATATTTAAAAAAATGAATATGACATTCAGCAATGTAACAAACATCTTTGGTCATACATCTCTCATATCATAAGCAAGATCGCCAACATGGATTATAGCATCATACTTATTGTGCTGAGTTTCTTCTTGAAGGTGTGGTAGAGACCTGGCATTGATATTTCCCATATCTCCATAAACAGCTAGGCGAGGACTCCAATTTGTCTCATTATCAACAGTTTTAAACCAAAATTCTTCTGACCAGCCATAATCACTCCCACAATGATATACTGAAAACAAAAATGCAGAAAATTACAATGAAATTTTAAGTATTAATGGTGCATTATTTATTTTTAAATTGTGTAGTCATGTCAAATTTTACTTACGGTACTTTGTTAAAGGCCTAAGATTTGTTAATCTAACTCTATGTATATACTGGACCCTTGCTTCTGGTCCTTCATCAACAAAACGTTTCGCCAAACCTTCTGCTCTCTCATTAAGATCATTTATGCCATATTCCACTATCGAGTTTGGTGTCAATGTGACTGTTGACCAAGTGATCAGTATTTCTGAAACACTATCTAAAACAGACAAAGCAATGTATTTAATATATTTTCTTAAATATACAGTATTACCTCCAAAAGCAATATGAATCTGTTCAGGTTGATGGTAACGAATATGACCAGCACGATGTATGCAATAAACATTTAAGAACAAAAGTTGAATTAAAACAAAAAGAAAATATTTCATATTTGGCTTGAGACAGTTTTACTATGGACTATTGAAGACAAAATTCAACAAATTGTAGATATATTAGGACATATCAAGAGCAAACAGAGAAAGTTTGAAACTTGATTTAATTGATAGCTTTTATCTTCAACTATTTCCTATCCTAAAACCTCCATTTCCTTTATATAACTTTTTATTTATTTTCAATGATTCTAGAATTTGGATGTATTAATATACTGGTATCATAAGAAAAGTATTTATGAAAATGTAAACATATAAAATAAATAATTTAAAAAACTATGAATGAATAAAAGCAGTAACACCCTTAATTGTATTTGGAATAATATAACACTGAAACTTACTATAATATAATATAATAATAATATAATACTTTCACCAAGTTACGGCAAAAAATAATTGCAAATAAAAAATTTCATGCAAATATAACTCAGTCTTTTAAAAATAATTATTTAGCTCAATGGTGTATTGAAAATATCAACCAACTAATTTCTTTATATTTTAAGGCAAATTTTTTAAAAAATTAATGTTAGAATGTTAACACAGAAATGCCATTTTTTACTGAATAAAAGTGTATTTTTATTAATATTTGTTGACTTATTTAGATATTATATTAACACTCTCACTACTTTATGGAAGGCTATTTTTTAGCGACAATATTTTTATTTTACATTTTTTGTATACTTAATGACGTATAGAGGAGATTTGTTAAACTTAAATTATAAACACTTCAAAAAGCATAACATTAACTGTAAACTCAAGTGTTTGTTGTGAGTGGTGAACACTCTAGACCCAGAAGAATTGGTATAGACTTAGAGCAGCAAAAACAAGCTTATTATCTTGCCAAAAATGAGGAGAAACAGTAGAACATGGCCTCTGTTTTTGGGCTTTTGCAGGCTGAGATTACTACTCCTGGAAGAGGAAATGCACAGAAGGCCTAAATGAAGCTTTGCTATCTGCTAAAAAGCCTTAAACTTAATGAAGAACAAAAGGCAATGATGGAAATAGCAGAATAGACAATAATGGTCGCTGAGCACAAAAATGTCAAAGAGGATGACTACCAAAACCTAAAATAAATCATTATTAAAAATTAATTGGAAACAATTTTTTTGATCAAGCAGACCACGAAACCTAATAAAATGTAATAAGCAAAATGAAGTAAGCTTCACTAATGCTCTCCATAGCTATTTCGTTTGCTGCTGAGTATCAAATAGATTACACAACATTTGAAAAATGGCAAATAGGAGGGCAAATTTAAAAGGTTGGGTTGAGATGGAAGCTAGTGTCCGAGAGGATCGAAGTCACGATAGTTCAAGTGGTACAGCAGCGGCGTATTTAGCCGAAGGTTGAGCGTTTGAATGTCACTGACTTTTTTTTCAACCAAAACCTTAATTAATTGAAAATAATTTATTTAGTCAAGCTGACTATGAAACCTAAACAAATAATTAAAGAATACAGTCAATAGTCATAACTTCTATGTATATAGACTATATTTTTAATTTTTAGGATGATTTAATTAAACATCTATTTGTTATTTTGTATGTGTGTATATGTACATTTCAGAAGTACGAGTTTACTGCAGAATATTTGTGTTTTTGGAGTATATTTATTCATTTATGGTATACTTTTTATTTGTTTAAATATTGTGAATATGATTAGTCTTTAATTTGTCTCTTCTTTTAGTATTTTTTTAATAATTATTATTGAACCTGACATACTTACAAATGGGCTTTTTTTCAAAAACACCAGCGCCTGAGGGTTTATATGACCTCTGTTATTGCGAACCCTCGTTAAAAAAAATAATAATTAAAAAAAAAATCTATGCTTTAAGAACTATGCAGGTTGAGATTCTTGGTCCTCCTATGCTTGGAAGCCCTCAACAAATCTTTGGGGATCTGGTAAAAAGACTCAAGCTTAATGGAGGGCGGTAGACAATTAGGGAGATTTTACAATAGAACAATAATGGTCACAATGCACAAAACTGTAAAAAGATTGATTGTATTAATCAAAATCTAACATTTAAAAATACACATAAATAAAAACTAAATTTAATTATATTTCTCCTTTTTCAATTAAACATCTATTTGTTCTTTTGTCTGTATGTACATGTCAAGAGAATTTGTTTGTTAATATCTTTTTATTTATATAAATATGTTTATTTATAAATTATTTGATAGTTTCTTAAAGATGTGAGGAGCAGTCAAGAATGGAGTATTTAAAAAAAAAACCAAAACGTTTCAAACTTTATTCAGATCATCTTCAGGACCTGGATAAATTAAAAAACATAGGGAAATACAACAAAGGGTAAAAAGGTAAAAATATAATATTGATGTAAATATAACTTTTCAACCAAGCATTTCATCCTCACATAAAGTGTGGTGCTATTTTTGTGGGTGTCATATTGGTTTTGTGTTAAATTGTTGTGAAATGATACTTTGTATTCTGCTATTTTTAAAGGATTGTGACAGGCATTGCATCCCATACCCTAATGATGACCTGAATAGAAATCGAAGTATCGGCAAAAAATTAAAAAGAAATAGGTGGTTTTCTAAAATACTTCATTCTTTACCTCTCCTCATGACTTTAACCAATTTTTTTGACAGTTTTATGTATTTATTTGAGTATGAGTATGATATATATTTTTTGTAGGTGCTCTTCTTTGTATGTCACATTTTTTAACATTAATATCAGGGGTATTCACAATGTCTAGATGATTATAAAATATTAGATGTGAATATTAGATATTAGATTTTAGATTGCTGATTATACTGGTTTTTAAATTATATAAACCATACTAAATAAATTTAGTAAAAATTTCTTTCTTCTAAGAAATATGATCAAAATTTTGATTGTTATGATAGTTAGACAAGGAGGACCTAAATAATTTGTTGGATTTTATTTTTAAAATTGGGCGGTTTTGTTCAACACAAGACCACAGTCCTTCCCAAAGAGGTTTTAGTCTATTTTATTTATTTTCTGGTTATCACGCTAGATTTGAGAACGTTGTGTACTAGAAGATGTGTTTGTATTAATACTAATATAATTAGAAAAACATTAAAATGGTTCTCAGGAATAGATTAAATCGAATAATTAACAATATTTTCAATGCTCATAAATACATTTTAAATGCAGACAAAGTCTCCTTCAAACCACTAGTGGTGAGTTTTATATTATTCTGTACATATTAAAATATAAAATACTTTATTTTATATATGTATATATATATATACATTATACCATGTTATAGAATTTAAATAAACTGCGCCGAAAAAAATGTATACTTGAATGTATTGAAGGATATAATTGTTTCAGCTTTCTCGTAACATTGCTGTCATAAAACCCGAGGGAAATTACGATCCAAGCAAGACCATCGATTATGAAGTAAGCAAGGATGAAAACGAGTGGAAGTATGTCGTTCGAGCTCTGCCTTTAAAATTTATTCCAGAGGTGGTGAAGAAAGATGCCTACCCATCAGGCTGGAAGCCGCAGAGCGGTAATGAATTTTATCCGTTGTTCAGGTTATTCAATTTAACTTTTGATCTTACTTAAATTAACTTCTGTGTTAGAATCAGCAATGAAATTTCCCTACTACATCAGGAGGTCGAAGAACCACATGATACCTGTTTATCTTCACTTTTCACATAGGAACACGAGAAGATTGACACACATCCATCACATTGCAGGTGACATTTGGCTCTTAGAAAAGGAATTAAGGAATTATTTAACCTCACTCAGAAAGTATAAGATTGGTATAAGGGTTGATGAAGTTGGCGGTAAACTTGTGATCAGAGGAGACCATGTAAACAACATCAAGAATTGGTTGTCTGAGAAAGGATTTTAAATGGTTTAATTCTGGATATAATTTGTAGTTATTTTAAATAAATTTTTGTCTCAACTTTTGCATTGCCTTTTATTTTAATATAATCTGTATTGCTTGTATGATTTTACACATTGTTGTTAAATATTGTAGGTATTTATTTTATACATGTCATAAAAATTTTGTTTTCTCTTAACCTTCCAGGTGATTTTGTTTTGTAAATTGTGTACATGTTAAAAGTATCAAGTTAATTTAATAATAAATTTAAAATGATTAAAGAATGCAGAAAAGGTGGTTTAATATGCCACATGATATATCTTTGAGCTACATAGATTGTAGTTCAATTCAAAATGAAGACAATGACAATTACTAGCTCTTTTTGTAAATTGCTTTTCCACATTTTTTACATTTTTCCAAATTTTGTTGTAAATTTTCTGTGCGGTTGTTTCATTAGCATTAAAATAATGCCAGTGTAAGCCGGTCGCCATCTTAGTGATAAGTTTAAATTGTTAAAATAAGAACAAAATAGGGTAAATGATGAAAAGGGACAAAGGTTGTACTCTGAAGGGGCAACCACCCAGACGGGAATGACGTCTCCCTCAAATCAGTCAAACGTAGCTTGGAAATGGTTATCCAGGTAGACAATTAGATAAGAACGTTGAAGGGGTGGGTCAGACCCAGGCTGGCCCACGTTTTGTTTCCCACAAACCTGGAGAACATAAAATAGCAATAGCTGGACAACCGATGCTGAAGGGTTGTCATGGTCAGAAATCCTTAGCCACAGGGGACATCATAAATTGTGGTCGCGACAACAATGCATGACACCTATCTTTGCCGGTCCACCTGTGGTGTGGGAACTCCCCCGACTTTTGAGTTTCCTTTCCACCCCTACCCGGTATAAAAGGGATGACTGGGAAATCAAAAGTCAGTCAAAATCACAGACTCACCCCAGGCAGTCAAAATCAGAGATCCCCCCCCCCAGCAATCAAGACCAAGGACCAGGAGAGAAGCAGCCATACTCCATCTGGGATTCAAGTGATTCAACAAGAGGACTCAGCCTGCCAGAGCCAGCGAGGATCAGTCGTTTTGACCAGTCGAGCTAAGTCACTGGTCGAGAGAAGAGATGCTGTAGACACTGGTCGTGGCGAGCATCGTTTGGTGTAAGTCCCTTTGTTGATACTCATCCTGTGGTTTGGGTACCGTTAAGAGAAGGAATTGTGTATAATAAATGTTGCTGAATATGCTCTCTGGTTTATTGAATTCTGGAACCTTACTTTCCCCTACACAAGAATAAGTATCGACGCGCTTACACTGACTAATCTTTTGTGGCTTAGAGAGAAGCAAGCAAATATTGAGAGAAAATTTGGCTACTGCACCGTTGTCCGCTTTCACCAGAAAAAGGAGAAAGGGTATTCAATTACTAGAATATCTTATAAAAGAAGCAGGTGCTGATGTCACTATTCTACTTTTTGGAGGAAATATCATTCTTTCATTCTATATTTTTGGCAAAATCTACTCGTTGTGGGTGACAATAAAAGGACAAATAATGTAATACATATATATTACATATTACCTTCATGTAAAAGTCCCTACTTGAATGGTTGGGTTGGAAATTTAACAATATATCTATATATCTAGGTTTACAAACTGCATTGGGAGCTGAAATAATCTATGACCAATGTCTGACCCTAGATGTTCAAAACCAACGTGGGAGACTTGTGTCTTTAGCAAGAAGCCATAAGTTCAATTATGTTGTATTGTTCTGTTCATATGTACATGTAAGTTGTACTGTCTGTATGTATATGTATCATCAATCTCATTTAGCTTAAAATTTAAGAAGAATTTTAACTTTTGTTTGAAAAATGTAAGATTGGGTATCGCAATGGCTAAGGTGTCTGATTTACATGGTACCATTAGAAGAATTAACACCACACATAATATACTGTGTTCTTTTTATGTATAATTTACAATGGTGTATCAAATATAAATGGGATTGATTTTCTTAAAAATATCAGAGGGGTGTAGACCTGAAAGGGGTTGATAGGCTTGAACATTGTACCATTGGGGACAGGCTGAACCAACCTCAACTCTCCCCCTTTAATATCAATAGAAACCACGAGTGAAAAAAAAGTGCATGTCTGATGTCTCCATGGAGGAACAGCTAATTATCAAGTTTTTGACCAAAGACGGGTGAACCCAACCAAAAATTTGGGCAATTAAAGGCAAGGTACAATGATAATACCCTGTCAAGAAACTATCTTTGTTTGGCACACAAATTTTTGTGAAACATTTTGAAAGGATTGAGAAATGAGAGCTATGATTAGATTGAATTTATCCATGATCATCCAATATATTTTAGGTCAGTAGAATATATAGAAAAATAATGTATTTATTTAGTTAAAAAAATAAAGTTAGAATTTCTTTTTTAAATGAGTCCAATTCATGTTTGTTACACTCTTGTATAATAGTATCTTAAACCTGACTTTTCTGGACTGCAATTTTGGGGTTCTTCCAAGTATTCTACCAAACAACGAATCCCAACGCAAATTATATTTTTTTACAAGTATTTTTCTACAATATTTTTTAATTAAAAAATCACCCCAGCTTTATTTTGTTTAACAATTTCATTACCAAAATTCTGGGTAGTGTCTTTCAGGAAAACATAAAATCTTTTAAATGTATCTTGGGAGTAATTTTAATGTCAACAAAACTAACGGGTAAATTTTTTATTATATGTTCCCTTATCTATGTAAGATGTATTTTTGGACAGTGAAAACAACATTTTAATAAATAATTTACTAAATGTTTCCACTTCATCAACTCTAATGAAACCCCTTACTTGTGCCACAAACACATGACAGAACCGAGCACACAAAACTTTGCAGACAGTGGGATGGCATTACTTCTAATGAAAGGGTAAAATTGTTGAATAACTGCAAATTTTGCCATACTGTTTTTTCTTAAAATGTTTTAATGACAGCTGTGTAGATGATTCCCAAATATTTATAGGATGTTAAATGTCAATCTTTTACTTTATTCATGATCCAAAACTCTTTTCTTCTTAATTTCCCATTTTGGAGCCATTATTTTATATTTCAATTTGTTAATTGTTAAATTCTAGAATTCAGCATATGTAACTGACTTATTTAATATCTCTTTGTAAGATCCTTGGGTCTGCTAATAAAACAACACTGTCAGTATAAAGAAGACATCCAATCTTTCTACCTAATAATGACTCCACCTTTCAGAAGGCCACAATATCGTTCACAAAAAGAAGTGGTGGCCACTGACCACCATTTTTAAATTCTTTTATATGAACTTTTGTTTAGTCTAAAAAGTACAAAAGACAATTATACATAAACACACTAAGTACAAAACATGACATAAAAATTATTGTTTATTTGTTATTAACAAAAACATAAAATAATGTTGAAATGATAAATATTTTTTAGTGTTCTCCTCTTTGAATTTGTAAAATGATGTAAAATGTCATGTTTGTTTTTAAATTTTAATTTCTTATGAGTTTTTCTTTCTAATATACATCATATCTTTTGTAGTTTCAAAAGCAAATAAGTTTCCCAATTGTTTTCAGTTTGTGCCTTGTGTGCAGTAAATACAAAAACAGCACATTTATATTTATTTATTAGTCACCATGTTTATTGAAATGACTCAAGCCTGAAAATGGAAGTTGAGATGTGGTAGGGCATTAAAATCACTCCCACTTTTACAAAGATGGAGAAAGGTTGTTGGCCGGGTTTATGGGCCATCCCCCCACCTTTCCTATTTTATAATAGAAAGTCACTGCTTAAGTGCTTATAAAACAGTATTACAATGGTGTTGGGTAATATGATTCAACAATTTGTGATTGTTAGTTAAACAGATACCTACCCCACGGCAATATGAAATTTCAGAGAGATGAGTTACATAAAGTACCTTTGGATTTCATTATTTCTTACTATTTTATTTATTGTCTTCCAAAATTTTGAGCTCGATACTTTGCCTAATGGTACACTCTTGCACGCTTTAACGTTCAATGAAACGTTAAATTTATGGAAGGATGATAAACTCTTGGACTTGAAGGGCTTCAACTACATAATCAATAACAGACTAATATGTGAAAATGATAAAACACATATTGTACAGATTGTCACTTCGTTTGCAGCCAATGTGGAAACAAGAAGTGCACTAAGACGAGCATATCCACAAGAGGAACTGGAAAAGTTGGGAATTGTTCGAGTGTTTTTGCTAGGTAAGTTAAGGCAATACCAGACTGATGTGTCACAAATGGCTCTAATAAATGAAAATGATAGATATGGCGACTTGCTGCAAGGAAACTTTTATGAATCTTATAGAAATCTTACATATAAACACATAATGGGACTGAAATGGGCTGTCATGTACTGCAATGCGAAAAAGTACATAATTAAAATGGATGATGATATTCTGGTGAACATGTACGAACTAGTTAACATAATAAAAGAAAAATTTCAAACTTCGACTGATCTCATGGGTTATTTACTCAAAGGGATGAGACCTATTAGAATAAAAGCGAACAAGTGGTATGTGACAAAAGAAGAATACCCAGGGGATCAGTACCCTTCGTTTTTATCAGGTTGGTTGTATGTTACAACTCTGCAGTCGGCGATGGGCTTGGTATTTATGGCCCATCAAATTCCTTATTTTTGGATCGACGACCTATTCATTACTGGGATTATAGTGAACGAGCTTCAAAACAAGTTTGTCGACATAAGTAAATACTTCACAACGCATCCGGAGCTGATTGAGTGTTGTATACGACATGGTGTTAAGTGTGAATTTGTTGTTGCACCCACAGGTGGAGACAACACATTACAAGTCAGATTTCAAGAACATTCTAAAAAATGCTACTCCACATACTGTCAGGAACTTCCTGTGGAGAAAAGGATAGAAAAAACATGTGTCGCTAAAAGGAAGTATGGAATGCCTTTGAAAAAGGGTATTCCGTTTTACACAAAAGTACAAATTTAAACAATTTAATATAAATATGTTATGTTTTTTAAATTTAATAAATATAGCTTATTTATGACATTTTTGGTTGTTCAGCAATTACCTACTATGCACATTGATTTACAAACAATAGATCATTTTTAGTGAGATAATATCATTTTAGAGTGGTTTTATTTCTTCTAGAATCCTTCATTATTTTTCATAAGCACCATGACTATCTTTAATAATCCAAATATCATCAATCACATCTCCATTCTGAAAATTAAAAAAAAAAAAAAAAAAAACTACATGAAAGCACATATTGATTTACAATCAACTATATGAATATTTTATTGTAAGTATATATACACTCAAAGACAAAAAACCTAACTCGTATTTATTTATTATAATAACTAGATATATAGCTTAATAGTTGTTACTACTTGTTAAATAACTTCTATACCTTTACATAGTGTATTTTACTCTCTTCAGGTTACAAATAAATAAAAACAGTTCAATTTCATCCTTTCCAGAGCCAACTTGCCAAGTGAGTTGTTTTCTCTGATAAAACATTAAATTTGAATAAATTTTTTTTTTCTTAAAAGCACATATAAGTCTAGAAGAACCCATGCAGGCCAGTTGCTTTGCCAAACGACGAGCATAGTGTCTGTTAACTAGCTCAAGTTCTACGTGTGCTGTGATCTACCATCCAAGATGGTCTATAGTGGTTTAGAGTCACTGGAAGTCTCAAAGTGGTGGATGTATGGCTGAGATAGTGGTCAACTGTGATGTATGATGGCTAATTATGATTGATTATAGCTTCTACTACAGAACAGAACTGTCATTTAACAGCTTACTTGATAGGCAGGTAACTGCACATAAGCCGTAATATAAGCCGTAATGTATGGGTGAGCTCTAAAGCAGTCACCAGAAACCTTCATAAGAGTAACCTGGTCTTGAGCATCAGGTTCTCCACTACTAGAGGTGGTATTAAGTAGAAAGGTTTTTAGAATTGGCAAATCAGCATTAATGTTTGGACAATAATGGGGGGGGGGATCTCTTCACAAATGATTGCTGATTTGGTTTGTGGAACTCAGATGATCAGGACCATGTGTGGAGAAGACATGGAAAATGTTTTGGTTCATGCGCCATGTGCAATGAGTCACAGCCTTTTCAAGACAGTCAGTTGTGGTATGGCTGGAATCAATACCAATGCTTTTATTGAACTGATTATCACCTTTGACTGCACTAAGGCACACTGAACTCCCATTTGGTGGGACTTCATGTTAATGCATGATAATGTTCAACTGCATGTAATTCGAGTTGTCATCCATTAGTCTGAGGCAGTAAGGATAGCACACTGAATTGGCCAATACATTCTCCTTACATGAATCCTATAGATTGTGAGACATGATAAAGAGATGGATTACACGTTGTTCACCATCAGTAACAAGCATTGAACAGCTTCAAACCGCTCTTGTTGAAGAATGGTATTCTTCGGGTGGAAATTCGGTATGAAATCCACTTGTTTATTTACTCGATGCCATGTTATTAAAAACCAAACTGGATAACAAATTGTTAGTTAAATTTTAATCTATCATTAAATGTTTTCCCTGTATTTTGGTGAATTTTCTTTCAAACCATCAAAATTAAAATTTAATTGAAAATAATGAATTTTTGTTCTTGTTTAATTGGTTTACATTAAAATAAGGATGTTGCAATCCATATAACATATAGTTTGAAATAAACAGCAAAATACGAGTGTCTCTATTTTCCTTGTCTTTGAGTGTATATTTTATAACAGCATTTTCTGGCTCAAAGTTTTGATCATCTCAGAGGTTCAACAGGTTATTTTTACAAAATGTTTTGCAAAAAACCTATTATTTAATTTAATAAATTTGAAATTTGCAACTACAGCTTGTTAATAAAAATATGTGCAAAACGGAGCCCTTACCTTATCCACAGAGATTTGTTGAATGTGCAAATGAGTTCTATTGTAAATTTTCAACCTTGTGAACCCATAGTCACTCGATCTAAATGCAGACCAGTGCATTGGGTTTTTAACAAACTTGTCAGTATTTTCCTGGCACCCCTAGAAATTAACCAATAAATAAATGAAAATTAAATGAATATAATAAATTTAGTAATTACTGCAGATCCTGTGATGATGTGGACCGGGGCTTTAGGGTTTTTGTAAGGCTCTTTGTAACTGCCATTTTTCACCTCATGATTGTACACTGGCCAAAGACGTTCATACGAATGTTCGTGTGCCCATATCTCAACATCAACAGCATAGTTATAAAACATTTCTTCCAAGCCAAACCTATTTTAATAACGTATTAATACAAAAAAATTAAAAGCTCTAGCAGATAACATTTTTCTACCAGTTAAGTATTGGGAAACCGGTACGGACCATTGAACTATGTTTTGTGCAATCATCATTATCATCATCAGAGCAATACATAGGACGGTGCCCATATGTAATAATCCAAGGGCGTTTTGCACGGTTTTCTGGTTTTGTTGCATTCTAAAATTTAATTATTAAAAAACCTAAATATTACCTAAAATCATTGGTACAAGATACCTTTAAATCCTCAAGAAGCCACAAATATTGTTTGATTGGGATTTTTATACCGTAATAAATAAAATAGTAAGCCTCGGTGTTTAAACTTATGAAATGGGCAGGACCAAGATCAAAGCTGTAAAACAGATTCTCATTTGGGCCAGGCATGGAAAATCTTTCTCGATAATGGCTGAAATTGCTGGAATAAATTTTTTATGTAAGAAACTCAAATTAACTGTTAATCAATATCTATTATTTCCATAGTTATTATTTAAATTTATTTTGAGTAAGTATAAGGATGTGAATACAATTTAATAAATCAAGTTATAAGGAAAATATAAAGAGATTTCCTTTCATCCTTTGCAAACATGTTTCAGGTAGACACTATAAGAACAATTAAAATATGAAAAACAAAGTAGTTATATTATCACTGGACTCAATAAAAAGCTATAACTGTATGTTTTGATGGATAAAAGCAACTGGGTTCTTATACTTCACATTTAATGCATTTTTAAAGCCTTATTGGTTTACTTTTCAGAGTATTTGGAGTTCAGAAATGATTTAGACTTTGAATCATTACAATTTTAGTCTGGCAGTTCAGGATGATTAGAGACAACCAAACTTTAGACTAATATGTACACGCTGCACCTCTACCGAGCAGTTTTCCTAGAACTCAGGTCAAGATTTGCCAATATTCATCTCGTCTAAACAGACAACTCTAGAACAATGAGGGGCATGGCTTATGCCATGTATGCCCCACTTCAGTGGTAATGCAGCATGTACAGAGTATGATCTGGCACATGCTTGTAATGATTCGATGCTCAGCCTATCTAGTCTGTACTGATTCCATGAGCTAGTTTTGGCTATTCATGACAAAGTCTCAGCGGACCCTCTTGAGCACAGAAAAATGGTGGTAGTCATCTGGGTACCTGAGCATGTCAGGCTGGAGGGAAATATACATATAGACAACCTTTAAGCTGGAATTTCCAGCTTTCCTGACTGAACTACAATGAAAGAATGTAATAAAAGAACATTGGCAACATCAATGGGTCAAATCATTTAAAAACCTTTTGCAATGTCAAGAGCACGGCTGAGCAATGGCCCTTCAATAGTCTGGAACAGAAGTTAAGGATGATCATACTCACCCATTTAAGGTATAGGGCATATTCTTTCAGGGTGAACCCCACATCAAAGAGTGCCTTTACAAGAAGGTTATTGATACCACTTGAGCATGAGAGTAGGTAGTTGGGCCCCCTGTTCCTATTTTTAAGGGAAATTGAGTTGTTTTCCAATCTTTAGTTTGTATTCATTGTATATAACTTCTGTGTAGTTGAACAGTTTGCATGCATAAGTTGTTTGTTTGTGTGAATGAGTAAGTGAGTGAATCACACAGCATTGAAGGCTGATATGTCTCTATTGTTAGTAGCACCATAAAGGGAAAAAAATTAAATTACTCCTCACTATGATTCTTCATGATTTCCAGGGGCAACCATATATGGTAGATATGCTGCTATTGGTTCAATCTGCTTCATAAATTCATCTCCTACTTGCCCATCATCCTACAAATTAATTTTGGTATCAATTATTTATACAATGTCTAACGTAAAATATATTTTAATTATTCAATGAAGAGAAGTTGTTGATGACATACAAATCTCATATCATAAGCAAAGTCTCCAACATGAAGTAGAGCATCATAAACATTATTGTGTGTGTCTTTTTGCAAATATGGAAGAGATCTTGCATTCACATTGCCCATATCACCAAAAACAGCCAAATGTGGTGACCAATTTGTCAAATTGTCAACTGTAATGAACCAAAACTCATCTGACCAGCCCAAGTTGCTTCCGCAATAATATGCTGTAAAAAATCTGATTAGGCAATCTTCTAATCACCAAAAAATTCTTGAAAATTTACAATATTTGGTTTTCGGCATCAACCCAGGCAGAGTGACACGATGGATATACTGAGTACGTTTCATCGACCCTCCATCAACAAATTTTCTAGAGTAGCCGACTGCACGGTTAGTAAAACCACCAATGCCATAATGTACAACAGATTCTGGAGTGGCAGTAAATGTAGACCATGTTACAACAATGTCTTCTATATTGTCTGTTGAGCAAACAATCCTTTAAAACAGTTCAAATAAAAGAAATGTTTAAGATAGTTTGTACTTCCGAATGAGATGTGTACTTGTTCAGGTTCATAGTATAAAATAGGCTGATAATTGACAACCCTGCACAACAATTCTTCGAAGAAGGAAGCCAGGTAAAGTAATTTGAAAAATCTTTTCAATCCCATACTTGAGGCCTGAAATTGAAATATATATTTATATAAACGTTCAACTATACAAATATAACTTTTTATTTTAATAAATTTTAAATGACTCTTTACTCCCTTTTTACAATAAAATAAAACAATAAAGATAATTTTAAAAAGAAAGGTAACTTTTTAAGAGACTGCTTTTAAATTTGAAAGCCAAGATAAATATTTAACATTTTTTAAATTACAATTATAAATAGTTTACCCAGAAAATTTAAAGAAATTCCTCCTTCTTTTTTGTTTAAAGTTGCGACACATGAACTACAACTGTGACAATGCTATGGGCGCATTCTGATTTTGTTTTACGCGATAAGGGATATCCATATCAGTAATGCCAGTATTCTGCGGTTTGAAATAAACCTATCAGGAAAATAGTCATTCACAAGTCATCATGACGTCAAATGTATCAAGGTTAATAAATAAATATCTTTCTTTCATTTTATTAATATTAAACCATCTTATTCTGCTTAAATGTAAAAAATACATGATATTATTTTACCTTGAAATCGAGTTAGAATTATAACTATTGCTACATATTGACTGACCATCTGGGTATACATTCCCTAAGGAATAAGCCTTTTTTCTTCCAGGATTATTTATTCCTCTGTGATCTTTATGAACTACTCAACGTTTTTTTCCTAACTTTTTATTTTCAATATGCATTTCAGATCCAATACTTGTACTTTCTTTCAACACTAACAGCCAAAAACATCCATAACATAAAAAACAAACTAAATTCTATAACACTATGTTACAGATATATATATATATAAAAAAAAACATTATATACAGATTTAATTCTGTGAGTAGAGCCATAATTTGGAAAAAGTGAATCACCTCAGTTTTATTATTTCTATTAATTTGTTAGTAGTAATTAAAAGTAAAATATTAATAACAATAATTAATTTTTAAAAATTAATAACAATAACAATAATTTTTTTTAAATTAATAACAATAACAATAATTTTTTTTAAATTAATAACAATAACAATAATTTATTTATTTTAATAACATTTGCTCTGAAGATCATGAAGCACTCCTTGAAAGTGCTATTCAGAACACTTTCCTGGAGAGAGAGCATGTTTTAGCTGTCTTCTTTGACATGGAATAAGCATACAACACAACCTGGAGATTTGGTATTCTTAAGAAACTATGATTGGGGTTTAAGAGGGAACATAGCTAAATTTTTGAAAAGCTTCCTCGAAATGAGGAGATTCCGGGTGAGATTGGGTACTGCCTTATCAAGTACATTCATTCAAGAAAATGGGATTCCTCAAGATTCGGTTCTGAGCTTCACTTTATTTGCCATTGGCTGATAATATAGATCGTATAGTCAGACCTTTATATGTCGATGATCTTTGCTTTTACTTCTCTGGGAAAAATCTCCAAAACTCCAAAGGACTTTACAAAATACCATTGACACATTGTCACGCAAAGCAGATGATGTAGGTTTCAAATTCTCTTTGTCTAAAATGGAATTTGTATACTTTTGTAGACTGAGGAAACATCAGGAAACACCTCAGGGCTTTTCCTTTCTAGCGTTGAAATAAAAGAAGTCGACGTCAAATATTTGAGAGTTTCTTTTGACAAGATGGAAATCCCAAATAGCTCAATTGTTTAATTCAGGAAAGAAAATACTAGGCCTGATGAGATTCCTCTCTAATTACAATTGGGGAGTGAATAGAGACATTCTTTTAAGAATATTCAGCATGTAGCAGGAGCAAAGTTTTGATATGGAGCAGCAAGTTACTCTTCAGTGTGAATATAAACTAAAACCTCTAGATAGAATTTATTATCAAGGTATTAGGATTGCAACGGGAGCGTTTAGAACAATCCCTTTATATAGTCTCTGCAATTTGCAACTAGGACGAGACCTCTCGGAATCTGCGGTACTGAAATGTTGAGGAGGGAATACCTCGCCAGCAGTTGAGGGTTTTAATTTGCTATATATCCCACCGTGGGCATTACCCACTGCCACAATTATTGAAGATCTGGCCTTATTGAACAAAAGAGTCACTTTTCTCTGATGATCAAGGCAGAATTCTTGTGAATTTTAAATAACTATCCCAATTATAAAGTATTTTATACTGATGGGCCTAAAAATGAAATTGGGGTAGAGTGTGGGATATTTGCAGATGAGTATAACTTCAACTGGTCTCTATCCAATGAGGCTTACATATATACAGCTGAACTTCATGCATTCAGAAGATCATTGAGCATTATAAAGGAATCGCCAGGAATTTGTAATGCCATTATTTTCTCTGATTCGAAAAGTGGTCTCGAAGCAGTCAAAAATAATTTCTCGGTTAACCCTTACATCTTAGGAATTCACAAATATCTCTATGAATTCATAACACAAAGAACAGATCAATTTCCTCTCCGTCCAGATGATATAGTCGCTTATATTAAAAACATTATCAAACGAAAGTGGGTAGCAAGATGGAATGTCTGTAGAGATAGTATGAAAGAAATTAATCCAGCTGTACATAAATGGTCAACTGAAGATCTTGAGAGAAAAGAACTTGTAATTCTCTCTAGATTGTGAATAGGTCATATCAGGTTAATCAATAATAGGCTTTTAATACGCAACAACCTTCCAACTTGTCCTCGATGTACGCGAAGAGGAGAACACATCATTATTACAGTAAAACATATTTTGGTCAACTGGCCCACTTTACAACCCTTTAGGCAAAGGCTCAACCTTTCGAGAGATTTACAGGAGTTACTGGGTCCCTAGTGTTTCTTTCAAAGAGCACTTTTCAGATTTCTCAAATTTATTGGAATTTATAATGAGATTTAGGCCTTTTCCCAAATTGTTATACCATTGAATGCCTGCTAATGACTGAATAAGAGTTGTACGTCAATAATAAAAAACATCGTTATGTAGAATTAGTTATCATACTTGAATGGAAGAATAAAAGGATAAAGATGAGCCTTTCCAAATTAAGAATTTTAAAAAGAAAAAGTAATGCTTGGATGGCAATAGGATAAATTTGATTACGAGTGAATGTTTCGAGTCAGAGCTTTGTAGCACTCAGAAGAGATATAGGAGCTATAGCTAACCTAAAGTAGAATGTTTGGATGTTAGGGCATGAAATGACCTTAGCTATTAAAACACCATTAAAAATTAATAATAATAATAACAATAATTAATAATAATAATACTTTGTTGATACAAATTTAATGGGATAGTAAGGAAAAATTGCACTGAGAAATGTATTTTTATTGTTATTGTTATATTAATTACAACAAACTTAATAACCAAATTAAACGACAGAAATTCACAAGTTTTAGTGAAAATGATTTAATTAGGATGGTTTGAAAGAAAATCGTCTAAAACATTGGAAAATCTTTAGTGATATATATATGGATTTTTATTATCATTAATTACATCATACCTATTTTAATGTAAACTAAATTACATGAGATTAGAATTTGATGAGTTTTATTTTTAGTGAGTTTAATTAGAATAGTTTGAAAGAAACTTAAAAAAACACTGGAAAATCATTTAGTGATATAATAAATGGTTTGTTAAAGTGATTTTGATTGATTAATCAGTGTTTTAGCGAATTTTCTTTCAAATCATCATAATTAAATAATTTTTATTAAAACTCATGAATTTTTATCTCATTCGATTCACATTAAAAAAAAGGATGTTTTAATTAATGAATGTGAATGTGTGTTTTAATTTATTTTTTTAGTGCTATCATAGCCTTTATGTTATTTGTGTGTTAATGTAGTGTATATATAGTTGTATAGTTTTATTTTTTTAAATAACCAATGGCTTTGTCAATTATTTGCTGTTTACCTTGTAGAAGTTGTCTAACTGGGAGGTGTAAGGAAGATGCATAAAACGGTTGGCAGTTCCTTGGGGGGCACAATACGTGTTCGATCGTTAGGCATTCTCTACACAGGCAGACAGGAGGGGACCTTCCATCAAGAACCTGTATGTCATTCTTGTATGTCCAATTCTGAGACGTTTCTCAGGGGTGGTTCATGCCACACTCCGTTAACCAGGGGATTTTCGACATCATAACTTTTAATGATTTGCAGGGCACTGTATCAGTCACAAAAAAGAAAACCGTATTATGGTTCAGTTGGACATCTGTAAGTGCTCTGGAGATATGACCATCAGTTCGGCATTGAATATACTATACATCGAGGGCAGTCTCAGGTTATATTGTCAGTTTCCGACATCAAATCCGCATCCTACTTTATTTGCCATCTTTGACCTGTCTGTATAAATATTAAGCGAGTCACTATTTTTAGCCACTATTTCTAGGTATCTTTGTTTTAGTTCGCATTTGCTGGTAATTTTTTTTTTTTTTTTTTTTTTTTCTGATATTCGGATAAGGTAAAGTCAAATTTTATGGTAGGCAACAGCCATAGTGGATATTTTGTAAAGGGGCTATTGCTGAAAAATTTTGCCATTATGTTTCTTGATGAGAAGTTTGGGCTCTATAAAAGAATGGGGTTTTATGTCTTGGGTGATTTTCATAAAAGGTTGTTAGGTGGGGTTTGGTTTCCATTATGTATAGCGGATGATGGGGGTTTGACTTAATTTTGGAGAAGAAGGAAACTGTTTGAATTTGTCTCCTCACGGAAAGACTCATTTCTCCTGTTTCAACCATCAAACTATTGATCAGGCTGGATTTAAATGCTCCTGTGCTAAGTCTGAGAGCTCTATGATGAATGGGGTCTAGTTTTTTAGGGTGTTTCTATTTCCTGATTGATGAGCAATGGCACTGTAATCAAGACAAGATCGTATCAGGGATTTATAAAATTTAAGTAAGGTGCTGCGGTCTGCCCCCCTGCTTAAGATCACTATTGTATCGAGCAGTTTTGTGCACTTTGTTTTTAATTCCATTATATGGGGACCCCAGGTTAATTTTTTGTCAAATCTCATGCCTAAGAACTTAACAGTTAGTGTTGGTTGAATCATGTGGTTCTTGTATGATATTTGGGGTTCTCAATGATCCCTTTTGTTGGTAAATATCATAACTTGTGATTTTTCATGCGAGATCTTAAAGCCTTATTCTCCAGCCCACTTCTTGATATTATCTACAGCTTTTTGTTGGTTTTGTTCTGCAGTGTCAATGTTTTGTGAGATGTGTACAGGGCCACATCATCTACATAAAGCGCATATTTAACTATGTCTGGTGTAACAATGTCATTTATTGCTATGGAGAACAGAGTGGGACTGTGTAGGTACAGCCTTGAGGAATTCCGTTAATTAAGGGGTATAAACTCGACAGCATATTACCATTTCTTATTCTGAAGGATCAACTGTTCATAAAGTTTTTTTATGAAATGTATAATTTTTCCTTTAATTCCCCATTTTGTGAGTTTTATTTATCAGGGTACCTTTTTTCCATGTCATGTCAAATCCTTTATGCATGTCCAGGAACACTGCCAAAACGTACTCTTTATTTTTAAAGGCTCTAGAATTTCTGTTCTAAACATGATCGGCCCTTTCTTGAACTGGCTTGTTGAGGTGTAAGGAGTTTATTCTTTTCGAGATACCAGATGTGGCATTTGATGATTATCCTTTCCATTAATTTGCACATACTTGTACAGCTTGTAAGTGAAATTAGACGGTAACTTTGTGGAGATAATCTATCTTCTCCTGGTTTTAAAATGGGTACTATTTCCGATTTGCCCCACTTTGTTGGGAACCCCTTTTCGCTATAAATCCTGTTGAAGAGTTTTAATATACATTTTTTAAAAGGCAGTGAGAGATTTTTGATCATGGTGTAGTGTATGTTATCAGCATCTGGAGATGAGCCTTTGATTTTATGTAAATTGTTATCTAATTCTCTTAATGTGATTGGATAATGAAGAGGATTATTGTCATCATCAGGAATATCGAAAGTGCTTGCCTAGGGCTTCTACGATGTCCACTGGGTCCGTATTTATTCCACTGCTTGTGTGAAGCCCGTTTATCAGAGTATAAGTTTTCTTTCCGGAGATTACCTGTTTGAGTTTTTGCCCAGCTTTTGTGGTGTTGTGTGCATTGAAGTCCCCTGAGATTAAGACAGGTTCGGGAAGTTGTGAAAAGAGATCGGAAAGTTTTTTTTCTTCTAGTCGTCCACCAGGAGGAAGATATATTGAGCAAATTGTGCATTTGAATGGGGATAAGATTTGAGTCGCTATGGCTTGTATATTTGTTCGTAGATTTATTTGGTTATGACTTACGGAGGATTCCACTAGTATGGCGCCCCTCCTGATGCTGTTGAGTTATTTGTACAATCTTTTCTGATCATATCGTAATGTTTTATTTTGATTTGTTTTGAAGTGTTTCTTGGATGCAAAGTTTCTCGCTATTAAGTATTTAAGATCTTCTCGTCTGCTTGTTTATCCATTAATGTTCCATTGTATTATGGTGAATGGAGAGTTGTGATTCATGTTGAGAGGGAGGGTTTTTTTTTTGGGGGGGGGGGGTTCTGGTTTTTAGGGTTATTATCTTCTTTGATGGTGTTTGTTTTAGTAGGAGGAGTATTTGGTCTTTTGTCAGATGGGAGAGGGGTTTTTATCTCCGGTTTTGTTGGGTTCCTAGGTGCAGGGTTGGTTATGGGGGTGGGCTTTGTTGTGGAAGTCACTCACTTTGTTACAGAGAGGACTATTTTTTTGGTGGTAAAGGCTGTTAATGTTTTAGTTAGCTCTACAACTTGAGCTGTCAAAGCCGATACCATTTCTTTTAGTTCTGCGCATGATGTACAGTCCTTAAAAGGTTGTTTTTGTATAGCTTGGCTGAATGTAAGATTAGGTTTGGGAGGAGCAAGTGGTTGATTTTTTTTGTATTCCTTTTTGGCTTCTATGAAGCTGATTTTGTGAATAGATGCCATTTTCAGTATTTCTTTTTCTTCTATGTATTTCAGACAGAGCTTGATGATCGCCATTACAGTTAATACATTTTTCTGTACAGTTTTCTTTATCGTCATGTTCTTTGTTACCACACTTTATGCATAGGGGCATAGTGTTGTTGCGTGTCCAAATTTATGGCATCTTTTACATTGTCTAGGGTTTAGAATATGAGGTCATATTTTGATGGCTAAATATCCCACATTGATTATATTAGGGGGGTGTGAGTTGAAAAGTTGAAAATCATCGTACCCATGGGAAATTTTTGCCTTCAATGTCTTTGTGTATTTCATATATTTCTGTGACTCCTTGACTTGCAAGTTCAACTTTTAGGTCAGCCTCGTTAATCTCACTGAGTTCGTGGGAAAAGATGACTCCCTTAGAGCAGTTTAGGGATTTACGTTCAACGATTACCGGGGTTTTGTGAAGTTATTTAGGGTAAAAAGGCGTAGACTTTGTCTAATGTCTCTACATTCGATCAAGAATGTTCCATTTCTAAGTTTTTTGATGGTTTTTGGGGTGCCGGCAGCAGATACGATGCTACGGTTGACCACAAAGGGAGAAATTTTGTTCAATGTTTCATGTGGACTTGCTGCGCGGATTCAGCTGATGAGGCGGAAAGAGGTCTTTTAGGGTTACTAATTGATGTAGTACCATCAAATTTAACGTTATTTGTATTGTTTGTCATTGGCACGGGCGGATCTTTTCCTGCACTATGTTCCGACATGAAATAAATAACAACAAAAATGTTATTTACCAGATCTAAGCTTATTGATGTTCACGACAAACGTACAGTTTAAACGATGAAATATCTAGATTTAGTTTTCAGTATCGTCAGGTGTTTATAAATTCACAAGGAATGACAACAAAATAAGAGTGTCCTAGTTTTTATAAAAATAGTGGTTTAAAGTTGAATCAAAATCAACTTTCACAATGTTTCAAATTCTCCCGAGGTAGACCGGATATGAATTCTTACAGCCTACATAATGATACATACAATTTCGACTCAACATATTTGCCAGTAATTTAATTACACTAATTTAAATTCACGGTTTATTTATGTCGGTCGGAATGTAAATAAATATTGAATGTAATGACGGTAGCACTAAAAGATTAGTAAGTACTAATTGTTCAGGCCGTGCTCATAGGTTGTCTGGCACGGCGGGGAGTTGCCAGGTTTCCTTTTACCGTGCACGTTTCGTCTACACGATGTCGACAGTAAAGGTTAGCCCAATATTTTTCACTGATCTTTCGTATTTTTTTAAATATTTAGATTGTTTTAAATGTCTGTTTAGCATTTTAAGCATTGTTTGTTTTTGATAGTTGACTGTTTTTATTAAAAATTGTCTTTGTAGAGATCGTCTGTGACGTTGAAAGACGTTGACCAACACAAGTTTGTCAAGGAGTTCGCCAAGTTTCTTAAAAAGTGAGTTTTTAATGTTATTTTAGAATACGTATTTTTAAGTGTTTTTGACGTATTGTTATGTTTTGTTCTCTTTTAGTAGGGTTTTTAAAATTGTTTGGTTAAGTTCGAAGGGCACTCGGCGTGATTGAAACATTTTTTCTTTTATCCTAAAAGCTGACAAAAACGGTCAGAAAAAAAGCACTTTTGACCGAAATCGTACTTACGTACACGATTTCGCTGATAATTTTAAAACAATTTTTTTTAAATGAATTTTTCAAAGTTTAACTTGATTCTGCCATATTCTGTTTTTAAATATTATGCTATATTTTTTGACGCTTTAATTTACATCCTTTATTATTTTTGTCAATAGATCTGGCAAGTTGAAAGTTCCCGAATGGGTCGATCTTGTGAAAAATGGCAAACATAAGGAACTTGCTCCTTACGACCGTGACTGGTATTACGTGAGATGCTCGGCCCTTCTTCGCCATATTTACATTCGTTCACCAGTGGGAGTTGGCGCTGTCACGAAAATCTTTGGTGGTATGTTTAAATTATTTGTATGAAATGATATATGTTCGTTCAATTGTTGATTTTTTCCCAGGCCGTAAGCGTAATGGTGTTTGCCCTTCTCATTACTGCAGAAGTTCCGGCAGTGTGGCCAGGAAAGCTCTTCAGTCCCTTGAAGATTTGAAACTCATTGAGAGGGTTGGTGATGAAGGTAGGAAGATAACTTCCCATGGTCGTAGAGATGTCGATAGAATCGCAGCCCAAGTCAAGCGAAAGAAGAAGGAGAAGATGCTCGACCTTGGCCTCACTGCGGCAGGAAGTGGCACTGTTGTATTGCCCACTGTGGCTTCAGCTTGAATATTTTTACTTTAAATAAAAATTCTAAAAAAAATTTGTTTGTCTATTTAAATTATAATTTTCCTTTTTTTTATTAATTAAAACATTTTTATTCCTTAACAACAAGCATAATTAAAACTTAATGTTTTAATAATCAAAGCAGTTTTATTAAGAATTTAAAGGTGACTAACCACTCGGATCATGCACGTTTGTGGGGTTTAAAGATCTATAAACTGGGCATTGGTGATCGCAACAGTTTAGTTGTTGACATGGTGTTTATCACTAAGATAAAGTTACCGGGTTTCAGCAGCCCTGCATTTGTACCTGACATACTTACAAATGCTTTTAGCAACACCGGCACCCTGAGGGTGTATGACAGCTTTGCTGTTGTGAACCCTTGTTAAATAAAAAAAATAAAGAAAATAAATTATATTTTAGGAGTTAATAAATATAACAAAATTTTACTTAGAATATTATTAAAAAACAAATATAAACATACAATAATCATTTAAAATGTATTAGTTTTGCAGTAAATTTTGAAAGGTTAATTAATATTTACAATTGCTATGACAAAAAGCAATAATCTGAAGTAAATAGAAAAGTGAAGATGCATCTGTCAATTCAAATGTTAAACAATCCATTTTTCAACGTATGTAAAAAAAGAATTTGTTACATGAAAATAGGAGGAAAAAATATTACTTTTTTCAAGTTCATTAATTTGTACACAAAGTGATTGAGATCATAGTTTCAAAAATTATGCTGCTAGAGATTGTAATTGACTGCTATCGCTGCTTCATCTTCTTGCTTAAGTGTTTCTTAAACGTTGTGAGCCGGTTCAGCTTAACCTCTTTGCTTGGTGAAATAGGGCGGTCTATCCCGCCATTGTGGTTTGTGTAGTTGTAACTAGTGCCGTTGTGCGATGATAGGTTTTTGCCAGACTCTTTGATGGTGAGAGTAACGTTGTCTTCGCTACCACTGTTCCCAGTCTGAGATTCGCTTTCGCTGTTAAATTCGCCTAAAATTTTGATTTGTTTTGATCAAATGACAGTTTTAGTTGTTCTAATGATTATTAATCGCAGCAATTCAATGAGTGCAGTGTCACATTAAAGTTTGATGTTATATCATTTATTAAAAAAATGCATGACATTAATATAAAATCAGATAATAAATTTGTTATTAGTTTTCTAGAAAGTTAATATATGATGATTAATCAAAAAATAATTTTCTTTCCAGAATGAATCTGCATTAAAAATAATGGAATAATGATAGAGTACTAATAAACTTTCAAGCAGGCTAAGGAATTTTTTTCAGCTTTTTTACGTTACAATTAAACAGCAACTTTCTAAAACTAGTAACTTAGCTTCTGATATTAAATTCTTCTGTAGACAGATTTTTCTGATTAAAAAAAGAATTAAACATTAAATTATTACATATCAACTACAAAAGCTTTTTTTACCAGGTTTTTAAATCTTTGTTTTACTAGAGAATAGAACTTATTGGTTTTTATTCAGATATCATGAGATGCGGTCTGGTGTGATTTAAGTATCAGAAAAACATTTTCTTTATCGTGCCAATGTTTCGATCTTTTATTGAAATCATCGTCAGGACTCAAAGTGTTTGTCTTCTGTGTAATTGTGTCGATTCTTGCGTGTCGTGTTGAGAGTGCTCTTGCAATGTTTTTCTGATACCTACATCACACCAGACTGCATCTCACATCTGAATAATTATCTATTAATGGTCACTAATCTCTACACATTGCTAGTTTTTCTTCTGCATTTGTCATATATAACAAATAGATAAACCTTAATTAATTGTAATTATTCAGATATTGTGAGATGTGGTCTGGTGTGATGTAGGTATCAGAAAAACATTTTCTTTATCGTGCCAACGTTTTGATCTCAATAAAAGATCGAAACGTTGGCACGATAAAGAAAATGTTTATCTGATACCTACATCACACCAAACCGCATCTCACGATATCTGAATAATTATCCGTTAACGGTCACTAATCTCTACACGTTAATTGTAATGTATTAATTGGTCATAAGGGCCACGAAATTAATGAATTATGTGCATAATTTTTTCTCTATTTAATGATAAATTTTTTTTCTATTAATTAATAATATCAATTCAACAAAATTATATCGTAATGCATTTATAATTATTTACTATCAACAGTAATGTAACTTTCACACTGTTTGTTACATTATTTTTTAAAAACACTTCTGCATGAACATTGTAAAAATTTTGACTAGTGGCTTATTAAATTTTATCGTGTGTTGTTAGAAACAGGAAAATTTTTTTTTTTCAGAATTAAATCTTCGTTTCTTGTAAAAATTGAGTCTAACAGTTGGTTTATATTGTTATGCTGTCCAAATTCTTTTAGGATGAATTTTAGACAGAAATATAAGAAGTCTTTATTACATGCTGATCAAGAAAATTTTAACTGTTTTTCTAAGAACAGTACTTATTGCAAAAATAGCAATTTTCTATATTTAATAGTTTGCTCTTCTACAGTAGATATTAAAAAAATTCTTGTTAGCAAAATAACTTATAATTTGAAAGAAATTCTTTGGAGAATTTTTATATTTTTCTCTTATCATGCTGATCACTACGTTACTTTTCAATATAACTAACTGTGAAAATGCATGCTAACATGAAAAACATCATCTACACAAAATAATGATTAAAGTTTAACTTTACTCTGTAATATTACTTTTGGTATCCTTTGATTTAACCAACCAATAGAATAAATTGTTGTACTTATATTCTTCTCTCATCATAAGTAAACAAAAACAAAAAAATAACACTGAACACTTCTGTTCTGAATGCATGCTTTGGAATGATTTAAGGTATAAAAATAGGCCAACTCAGTGGTACAATAAAAACTGCAGGGGGTGAATTCTATGAAGCTGCAAAGAAGCAAAATCAAAATAGTAATAAATGTGGAAAATAAAAATATAAAAATAAAATATGCTTATAAAATAAATATTTATTACAAAATATAAGAACACATTTACAAAAACACTACATTATCCAAAGAGCCATCTATTTATTGTTCATCTCACCTTTGTCTTGATTATCAACAAGTCCACTTACAGCCTGAAACATTAGAAATAATTACAATTAATTAAGATTTTTAGTTGAGATGATTAGTTTAATAAATTTCTAAACTTAGAATTATTCCAACTTTATATTATAAATATAATAACTTGTTATTATATGATGCAATGGTCTCTGTATGTTTTGAATTTGACTATCAATGGCAGAATATTGAGTACCCTGTCGACCCTTAATTAGGTTATTTGTATATGTGTAAAAGGTCGATGGAAGAATATCGAGTACTCACATCACCCTCATTGAATGAATGTTATGTAAATAGGAGTGAATGTATTTATGAATAAACGCGAGTACAAATAGAAATGATGAATGGTGGAGTGAGTGTGATTGGGTGTTCAATCCTTTTTAAAAATATAGTTCCTACTCACAGTTGTAAGTACTCAAAAAAGGATCAAGTACATATTGGTTTGGAACTGCATGCATTGGGTGCTGACGAATAAGACTGAGGTCTGTCCCCATACTGCCAACACTAGGGTGGGTATTCTGGAATTGCCCAGGGACTACAAGAAGGCAACAGGCTCTACTCGGCGCCTGTTCATATGTATGTACAAGTGTGGATTTGGTCTTATATAAATCCAAAAACGAAGACTACCACTACTGATCATTTTTGGTCAGCTTATCCTTGTTGGTTTGATGTAAGACATGTTTCATTTTGCCATCTTCAGTGTTGCGTCTGCTAAAGATAGGTAGGTCAAAAATGATCAGTAACGATAAAATGATAGCTTCACCACCCTATAAACAACATGGAAAAGGTTCATAGTTTAATTATTAGATAATTAGTAAAATATTTAAATTTAGATACCTATGATGAAATCGAATGATTTGCCAAATAAACAATAATCTACATAGAGGTCACTGACATTATTCCAATTTTTATACATTTGTAGCCAACGAATAAGTGTTTTAATATATATTAAAAAATGCTTACAGCCATTGAAGTAATTGAGGATTTTGAAAAGAGCCTTTCAGCTTCTTTGAACTTGAGATTTTTCTTATCCGACTTGCTGTTTTGTATCTTGTTGCTAGCCAGATATCTGTCCCAGCCCCTGATTATATTCCCATAGAGCTGAGTGTCTTCGAGGTAGCTACCTTCGAATGCATAGATCTGCCGTTCCAAGTTGGCGAGGGTTTCCTATTAAAAAGGAAAAAACAATTTACTGTCGGGTAAATAAGCGGACAGATTTGCCTAAGGTCTTTTGCTCGACTTACGGCTATTTCGGCCTTTCTTTTAACAAGCTCGGCTAACTCCTGCCTAGTGTCAATGGTCGGCCCCTGTCCAGACATAGTGCAGATCAAAAGTTAAAAACGTTTTTTCATGCTCAACGTCTTTCTACTTAAGTCCAACAATAGAATTGTTTTTGTCGTAACAGTCAGTTGTCAGGTTACACTAGCTTTCGGTGTAGAGGTCGTTCAAGGGAGTAGTGTACGTATTGCTTGCTAATTACTCTACACGTACGCAATAGCTTAAGCAGGTAACTTAATCACAAACTTTAAATTATTAAATATAAATATTAAACAAGCAAACTATTTTAATATTACGTTTGCTTAATATTCTTAACATAATCTTAAATTATACGAATTACTTAGCTTAATTTTTTGTTTCGCCGACATTGTAATTTATATAACTTCTACAAAATTTACATACTTTCTTCCTACTATTATTAATTTTTATTAATTAAATATATTTATAACAAATAATATACATAATTATTCCAATTAATTATCATTTTTATCTATGGATTTTGATTGAGAGGAAAAATTAGTCACGCGTGGGATTCGATCCCACGACCTTTGGCTACGCCGCTCCTTTAACCACTCGAGCTATCATGACTTCCATTTCCTACGGACACTATCCCCTCATCTCAATGTACAACCATTCAAATTTCCATTCTTTTTACTACGTTTTCAAATACTTTTTTGATTTTGGGTTCGAAAACTACTGTAAGTAAATATGGAGTAATACATACACCCACTTTACAGCCACTACAAAACAGTCTTGACTGAGAGAAACAAAAGACATCCGTCCTAACATAGAAAAAAGAATATGCACCATATAGCTATTGTTAAATTCTCAAGTTGTATTTATTGTCATTAAAGTCTTTGATAAGCAAGCATTCCCAAAAATTTAATGTCAGCTGTACCGATTGTTAATTTTGTTATTTCATGTTTGAGTCGTCTCTCTCAAATTGTCAATTTCAATTTCAAAAGATGTGATATTAGTTTCATTAATTCTGGAGTTTTACCGGTGTCCTCCTTAGGCCCTTTTCTATTTTCAATGAATGAGAAACTCTTAATTGTACAATGCTCCAAATGTGTGCAATTTATTAATGTAAAAGTAGAGACTTCAAAGTGTATCCAGTACTTGAGGTAGTTTAATTTTTAAAAAAATATTATAGAGAGCAATATATTGAGCTGAGTACTGTCGCTGTGGGTCTAGCATACATAGCTCGCAGAAGCGTGATTCATATGCAGTTCAATAGTAGGTATGTTTCTCCATTAGAACTATAATAAATAGAAACAGACAATGGTAGACTTTATGAAGAATTTTTTTTTACAATTCGCTTAATACTATACGTGCTTAGTAGTTGTACATTTGCATAATTGCTAAAATGATTAAATAAAAATATTATGCATAAACAAAATTTCGAGCACAATAGCACACCATTTGGAATGAAATGAATTTGGAGGAATCAAACTCTCGAAGAAAACGACGAGAACAACAAAGAAGAAAAGGGATGACCTGCGCTAAAACTACCCATATCGTATATTAAAATATGTACTAGTTAACATGATTTAAAAATTGTTTTTATATGATTTCATTAAACTAATTAATTTTTAAAAAAAAACTACACCACTTTAATCTATTAGTACGTCATTGCGTGCTCTTGCTTATTGCAGAACGTATTCATTCAAGTAACCTGACAACGTTGTAGACAGTTCGACTTGATACAAACAAACACAAGATTTAAAATTTATTAAATACTTTTTGAGTTTATAACTTAATTTACTCTTTGATTGTTCGTTTTATTTATTTTCATCTGGTGGTCAGTTTATCTTTGACCATGTCTACTCAAGTTCCAGAAGAAATGACTCCTTCTAGAGTTTCTGTGGTAATTTCAATGTTAATTTCTTTGGATTGGAAATATATTAAAAATAAGTATCTATGTAGTGATGATAAAACTGGAATAACGTTGTTTTGTTTTAATTTTATAATGGCTCTATGACATAAAAAATATCATTACTTGCAAGCTTTTAATTACTTTTGCAGCTTGATAACAAATTTTAAACACAAAAAGTAGATTTTTATTTGTTTTTCTCTTCTAAAAAGACTATTACAAGTTTTCAGAAAAATTCACCCCTAATTGTATTTTTCAGTGGGATGCTAATGAGCTGGACAAAGGGATTTACGATGTGTTGAAAGCACAAGTTCAAACTGTCATAAGCTATTTACCTGTAAGATTGTTTTTGTCCTCTGAAATGATTGATTATAAAAAATAACTCATTTTTGAACCTTTTCAGGCAGGATTAATAACAAGATTTGAGCCTGAAATAAATGCTATTATAAAAAGTGCCTTGTGGATGGTATGATTGAAAAAAATCAATAAAGAAAATTTATTTTATTTGCTAGTTAATTTTTTGACAGCTCTCTGTGGAAAAGACATTTGCTACTTTTGGTCAGCGTATGCTACATTTAAAATATGATAAACATACTCCTATTGGAAGGCTCCGCCTTTTGGGAATACTGAAAATTGGCACTGCTTATATTAAAGATAGATTGTCTTCAATTTTGAATCGGCTAAATTGTTCTGATGTTGGTTCAACTGTAAGGGTTTACATTAAATTTTATTGTAAATATTGCATTAGTTTTTTTACATCTATATTTAAGTGTTGTCTAATCATCAAGAGGATCGAGATGGCTCTTAACATTCTCAACATTATATCGTTCGTTTTTTTCTTAAGAAGAGGAGGGCCTATGACATTTGTAGAGAGGCTCTTAAGATTAAATCCAGTGTCGACATTGAGGCCTTCAGACAGAAGTGTTGGTTATTCATTTATGATTAGAGAGCTTCTTTGGCATGGCTTGATCGTAAGAAGAAACAGCTTGTGAATTTTTATAAAAGACATGGCCTTTTATTTTTAAGTTGCTTATTTAGTTGTAAAACTACTTATGGGTTACAAATGTAATTTTTCTTGCAGAATTGGCTGATGCCATTAGAATTTTAGTAAGTCTGTATGATAAACTGATCAAGTTAAAAAAAAATGTAATGCTGTTTTTTCACACATTTTGAAAGTATTTGCCGTTGTAGAAAAACAATACCAAAAAGTAATGCAACTGGTTAAACAAAGGAGAAAATTGCGATTTTAATCTATTAAAACATGAAGATTTAAATCAACACAAATTAAATGTTTATATTTTATTGAATTAAATTTCCAATTTTTTCCTTTTTTAATGAGACAGGATAAATTTATATTATTTAGTTCTGAAAAACTCCAACCACTGCACAAGGTTGATCAAGTTTCAGGTTTCTGGTATAATTTTTAAAAAATAATTTTAAATATAAATTTTTCGTACAATTATTTTCACACATTTTGAAAGGCCTTTCCATTATAAAAATAATCAGAAACACCAAAATTTATTGTGGAGATATTGAAGTTTTCCTTCAGATATCAATAATTTCAATTTAACCTGAAATTGGTTAAAAAAGGAGAAAATTGTAAATCTAATTGATTAAAGTATGAAAATTGAAATCAATACAAATTTTTTTTTTTTTTTTTTTTTAAATGGCTTTACGTTTCCGCATTAGCCACCAGACTTTAAAATTCATGTGTTACAACAGGTGGAGGGTTGCTATTTAGGCGGTATCAAGAGGTCCACCCACCCGGACGCAGCCAACCAGCCGGGCGGATCAACGGGCCTGCCATTTGGGTATTCTTCTTTAGAGGAATATTCTTTATCAATAACGAGGGTCTTAGCGGAAATGTGGATAAAAACCACTAACATCGAAATAATGTGGAAAAGTCCACATCTCCCAAACCCCC
>CM077105.1:34412596-34424211 GCA_039619505.1 Cimex hemipterus | reverse complement strand
ACACCAGCCCGGAACCCCCCCCCATTGGTTAGAGTCATCCATACAGATACGAAGTCAACTAGAGTAGACCATACTAAATAAATCAATCACCCAATAAATAAATAAATAAATACACAAATAAATATACAAATAAATAAATAAATAAACAAATAAATATACAAATAAATAAACCAACAAACAAACAAATAGATAAATAACAATAACAAATCACTTAGTTAATTCTCATATGGTTAACGCGCACTTATGAATAAATAAATAAATAAATAAATACAAATTAAATGATTATATTTTACTCAATTAAATTTTCAATTGTCTCCATTTTAACCACATGGTTTAACTGGTTTCTGGTATCAATTTTTAGAGTGGAAAGGGCTTTAAAAATCTGGGTAATTAAGCATTAATTAAAATTATAATAGCACCAGCAGATTCTATGTAAAATATTAGCCTTGGAATCACATTTAGCTTTACAATAAATTAGTTTCAAAGGTCATGTCTTGGGTAAAAACTCACAAGGAATAATGATTGATATGAGAGAGTATAGTTATTTTAAATTGACGTTATTTTTTAGGAATTGCTTATGCTTGTGTTGCCATTTTTGAACTATCATTCCATGAAGCGAATTATTAGAAAAATAATGGGAGGAGTAAAGCCTAAAGAGATTCAGAGTCATCAATACATCTTGACAAAAGACACGAGATGTCCCGTTTGCGAACTATTCCCCATCCTTCCTCATGTTATAGGTTGTCCACATATTTTCTGTTATTATTGCCTTGGTGTAAGTATATTCATATATATGTAATTTTTTAAATGTAATGTATATTTCATTTGTTGAGGTTTTAGGCACACAGGCTGTCAGATCCAGACTTTGAATGCCCGGCTTGTGGGTTTGTAGCACCACCTTCGTCATTGATTACTGAAGTTAAACCAGCAGCATATGATGTTATGTAATTACTTGTTTCTTACTTGATTGATAATGTAGCATCAATCACAATCATGATTGTCCTATGTATTAAATAACATTAAACAAATTCGTTTTTTACCTTGGGACACAAAATATAAATTTAAAAGCATCTAAAATGATGGACTTAAATGGATATCGCATAAGTAGAAAAGTTTGTGAAAAATAAAATGATTTGAACTTGGGACCTTTACCTCAGAGATGAGCCCATGTGTCTTACCATTGAGGACAACGCCCCTCAAATAGGTTTTTGTTATAATCAGTTTAATATGTGGTGATATTATGATAAATATGTAATATATACAATTGTTTATAATGACTTTTCATTAATTTAAACCTGTATGTTTCTCACAGCAACATAAGTTTAAATTATATATATGCACTTGGCTTATCAGATGTTGATTATGCTCCCCCTTAACCCGAGGTGACTTAATGATTAACCAAGGGTAAATACATTAGATTATGTGTATGCTTCCTCGAATCATTATCAGTGGAGCTACTATCTTTAATTTTTTTAAATTAAGATCTCGAATAATTGTCTATATGGTGCAGTTGGTAGGATGGCAAAGGTGTTCAAGGGAATATTGAAACCAACTGTATTGATGGTTAATTTGCTGTCTCGAAATTCATCATCCTACTTGTACTTCAGTATAAGGAAGAAAGACAATCTAGAATTGGACATGGGACACTTTTTAATCATACTGTGAGCAAATATTAATTTAGTACAAAATATAATAATATATTAATAAAACTCACCCAATACCTTAAATTAAAACTATAATTTTAAGAAAATAAAAGTTGTAATAATAAAATTTTTAAAAATAGCAAATTCATCAGATTTGAAACATACTAGATGCTATACCAAACTTATAATGGAAATCCTTGACTTGGAAAACTTTGACCTAATTTATTTTAAAAGTGGAAGAAATAAACACTTTATTGAGCAATGTATAAAATGTTTCTTCTTTACAGCGACAATTAGTGTTTCTACACATAAAAAACAAATTGACATTCAAAGCTAGTGAGTCTATGAGAAATATTCAGTTCACTACTTGGGAACAATTAAAAGCCCACTTGATAAATAACTTTTCAGATATTCAAGGTCCGGCAAGTTTAATCATAGAAATTTTGGGGCACAATACAAACAAAAATGTATTAACCTGACCCACTGAAATTCAAGAAAAATTCGATCTGTTCCAATTTTTGGCAGGCCCGGAAGCCAACAAAAGTTACCTAATTCAGTTTCAAGAATTAGTAATATGCCACAATTTTATAAGTTCGCTGAAAAGATGCATTACGAAACAACTTAGCGACCAGGAACCCGAAAACTCTGTTACAAATTGAAAGATTGCTGGTCAATGACTTCCAATATATGAATATACTTACACCACACACACAGTCATTTCATTTAAAACCTTTAAAAACATTTCAGAATCCTCATCCCAGAAAATTTTTTAATAAAAATTTCCCAACTGGACCTGTGAATATAAAACAATGACCCTTTAACCCCCCAAGGTAAATTCGCACCTAGAATGCTAATAACCAACACACAAAACCTACATTGATGTCAACACAAGCAACTCAAAGTTGGCAAAGAAACAGATATCCCAACAATTACTTTACCCAACAGAATGCCGAATGTGGTCAACACACACCTATTATATAAAGGAAGAAGTTAATGACATGAGCGAAAAATCACCTACATTGAAACCCGATGATTTCAATCATCAGAAGACTTTTCCAATGAAAATCAACTCATTTTCTAGTAGTTCCCGAACACTACCCAAATTCCGGATGATTACGAACACGAATAAAATTCGTCTCCCGTAATCAAATTACCTAAGTACAATTTAAAAATTACGCAATTAATTAGATACCGAAAGTATTACATCATTTATTATGCCTAACATAGCATTCAAACACTTTGGAATGACCCATTTATAATTACAACTGCACACGTGATATCGACAGGAAAATGCAGCACAAAAGTATCTTGCGACAAATTGGTTTAGTATAGACACTTTAAAATTAAAATTTAGATTATTTAAATTTCATGACCAGTTTGATATGTTGATAAGATTGGATACTCTTAAAAAGCTCAATGCTCGAATTGATTTTAAACAAAATAAATTAACTACGCCTGATACCGATATACAAATAATATACCTTAATACCCCTCAAGAAACACCAAAAATATATTAAATACAAGCAAAAAGTGAACAAGTAATATAAGTTCCAATAAAAAATGTTCATTCTGGACATGCAATTATTCCTCACATCATAGCTAAAGACTTAGAACTCAATGAATGTCTCATAAAAGTAGAGAACCACCAAGCCTTATGCATTACCAAACACAATAGTGATTCACATAAACACATACAATTACAGAACCCCTTAAACACGATACCAGTCAGCCATGAAGAAATATTTGAATTATCAAACCAAAGAAGTAAAGACAAAACCGAAAACCATATTAACTTTGCAAAAATCTGGACAGATCGCATGAATACAGAAGTAAAACTTGCTATAGAACAATTGACAAAAGAATTTAATGAGATATTTTGCAAAGGAGGTACACCTCTAACATTCACTAAGGACGTAAAATATGTAATTAGAACGAAAGATAAGGTACCAATCTACACTAAATCCTACAAATTTCCTGAGATATATAAAAACGAAGGTAGGCGACAAATTGATGAAATACTAGAACATAACATAATACAGCCATCTATCTCTCCATGGCACTCGCCGATATTGATCATACTAAAAAAACGAGACTCCTCTGGAAAAGAGAAGTTCCGTCTTGTGGTAGACTACAGAAAATTAAACGATAAAACTATAGATGATAAGTACCCACTTTCAAATATCACAGACTTATCACTAGGGAGAGTCAGTATTCCTCTGCGATAGATTTGGCCAGTGGCTTTCATCAGGTAGAGTTGAATCCTGAGAATATTCCTAAGACAGAATTCAAAGTTGAACGGGGACATCACGAGTTACTAAGAATACTGTTTGGGGTAAAAAAATCGCCACCCACGTTCAAATGGGCTATGGACAATATCCTCCATGGTATCACCAATTGTATGGTGTACCTTGACGATATAATTATCTTCAGTGCTAGCCTCCAAGAACACATTACTAAATTAAAAGAAGTATTTCGTCAGTTAAGAAAATACAATTGCAAAATCCAACTGGATAAAACAGAGTCTGGAGGGCGAAGCATTGCTGTGGAGCTTGCGCCTACTGCTACTCAACAAGGTTAGAGTTCGCAATCAGGTAAGGTTCAGTTCGTTAATCTGGCAACCCGTATACCCTCAATATGGACCTAAGTGAACCAGAACTATCCTCTAATGAAGAAGGGCGTTCTAATACATCTTCTTTTATTCTTTAAAAATAAAAGACCACCATCTCTGAAAAATAAAAAGAAAGGCAGGCCGACTAAAAATAATTTGATAGATGAAAATAGAGACCAAATAGAAGAAAATTCGGTGCCAAACGAGATCCTCACAATTGGGCAGCCGTCAAAGAATAGCGATGTGCCATCATGTTTTATTACAGCAAACCCATTTGCTCATTAGCGGAGTTGGATGAAGAAAATAAAACAGCTGAGTTTAAGCAACCTCCCAAACCCGTTAAACCACCACCTATATTTCTTAAAAACATTGTCAACTACTCTGACTTTTGCAAATTGTAAAAATCGTTTTACCTGTAAAGCCAGAGTACAGGATACAATAGTTTACGCCCACTCAGTCGATGCGTATCGAACAATTGTTCGATATTTAAAAACACAAAAAGCTGATTATCATACCTACTTCAAGAAGATAAGGCTTTTAGGGTCGTTTTGCGTCACCTTCATTATTCTACTCCCCCAGAATTAATTAAAGAAGAATTAGAAAACATTGGCTATAATGTTAGGGGTGTGACCAATGTAATAAACCCAACTACAAAAACTTGTCTTCCCGTATTCTTTGTTGACCTGGAACAGAGCCCCATAAATGAAACAATCTTTACATTGAGCAATCTCCTTTATACAAAAATTAAGGTAGAAGAACCCTACAAAAAACGACAAATACCTCAATATAAAAGGTGTCAAGATTATAGTCATACGAAATCTTTCGCGTTGCGTGAAGTGCGCTGGTTCTCACTTGACAGTAAATTGTACCAGATCACGAGATGAACCAGCAACATGTGTGCATTGTAAAAAGGACCACTCTGCAAACTATCGTGGCTGTTCTTCCTACAAGGAGCTACAACTCTTGAAGAGAGGACCATCCTTTGCAAGAAGAGAGGCAGGCAATGATACTCAAATAGTGGTTTCTCCGCATCGAGTCCAACGCCAGTTTTCAGCTATGCTGAGGCTACGAAATAATCGTATTCCCTTGCTAAACTCATTCCACCTCCACCTCATAACACTTTCATAACATTTCCTTCTCCCTCCAGCGATGTAACCACACTTCTTTCTAGTTTCCTTAGGATTTTAAGTCACTTATCACACCTCTTCTAACACTCATCAGAAGTGTAGTGAATCAAATCCTTCATGTCATGTCTTCACAATCATTACTTATTCTTCTTAGGAATGCTAATGGTTTTAGATCCCACAAAGACGAACTAGACATAGTGCTACATGACAAACGAATAGACATAGTACTAATTACTGAGACACATTTAACAACTACCTCTTTTCTTACTATCAAAGACTACATTACTTACAGGACAGATCAACCTTCCGATAGGGCGCACATCATACACATCTTACACACTAATGTCCACTTCCATCACCTTAAGTACCTCATCCTTCCAATTGAATATTGCAGTTGTGTATTGTCCCCCTAACCAAGATTTGTTACAACACGAATTCATATCTTTTCTCCGATCACTTGGAACTCATTTCATTGCTGGGGGTGACTTCAATGCCAAGCACCCACAGTGGGGTTGCCGCCTTTCTAACCCACGTGGATGAACTTCCTTAACTGTTTATCCTCAAACACTTACACTGTTATTACACCTCCAAACCCGACATATTGGCCAAAATCTACTCGTAAACGTCCTGATTTATTAGATTATTTTATAACATCCGGAATCCCTTCAACCCATCTGGTTATTTCAAATTCATTTGATTTTTCTTCTGATCATAGCCCAGTTCAATTAATCCTAAATTCTGCCCCTTCCATTGTACCAAAACATCCTTGTCTAATAACTGGACCTACAGATTGGAAAAATTTTCAAACAGTAATAAACAAAAATGTTAACCTACACACATCTCAAAACTACGGAAGAAATTGTCGAAACTGTAAACAATTTTACAAAATTAATACAGCATGCAGCATGGGTGTCAACCTCCATACCACCACCTCGAAATAATTAACAGTTATTATTACCTCCACACATTCGGCTATCTAAAGCGAAGGGTCAGGGCAATCTGGCAGCGTAACAGATATCGAGTGATCATCGACAGATGAACCAACTCGCGAGAAAGCTGAAACAAGAACTGGCCAAATTTAGGGCTGAAATGTATAAACAATATACTACTTCGCTTTCCAAAACAGACAAGTCTTTGAGGTACTATACCCGTAAGATCCTGCGATATAAGGACCACACGCCTCCTAAACGTAGTAACAACGTTTGGGCAAAATCCAATTCCGACATTGCTAAATTGTTTTCAGAGCATCTTTCCACTGTACTGCACACCATGACATACTTGATCATGTCCATCAGCTTAACATTGAACACGACTTGAATGTCCCATTGCAACTCTCTTATCCTCCTAAAGCATTTACTCCATCAGACATACGACACACTGTTACAGCTTCCTTACAGCAGCGTTACGTTGGCGGTAGCACAGTGGAGAAGGGGGGAACGTGTTGAAGGGAGAGGCAAGTGATGGTCGGTGAGGAGGTGAAAATTAATTTACAGGTCTTATGTTGAGCGCCACGGTATTTTTGGGGAAGGATAAATACCGAAACCAGGGGATAAAAGGAAAAGAGGAGTAGGACAATAGAAAAAAGGGAAAGGGGTGGGTAGCGATGCAGCGCTTCTGGTTCTCTTCTCCCTGATGCTGCTTCCAACCAGGATATTGGGAGCCAAATAATGAAGTCTTCCTGCTTCTATCCAAGTTAATTGATTAACACTAGCAAGATGCCTTAAAGTAATACCTTACTTAGGTCTTAAAACTACGATAAAAAATGAATCTTAATCACAACTATTCTATTTACAAGTACATAAACAGATCCTTCTAAAGTAAAAGCTGTCAAAGGCCGGAACTTGTACCTAATGTCTCTAGTCCGGGATTATCAGGCCTGGTAAGAAATCGGAAATATGCCAACTCACGAGATTACTCCTCACTTGCCGGGATCAGCCAGTTCCTCTTCGTAGGAGCTCTTCGAACTTACGACGAGGTTCACAAACCACACACATGCATAAACTTAAAAACAACAACAACAATATGTTCCGTTCGTCGCGGAGACGGCCTCTTCCTCGGAACGTCTATACCCAACTGTCTCTCCTTGCTTTTTTTTTCCAATGCCGGACCCAGTACCACCCCGATCAGGATCTTACAGGCCGCCAATTGATTCCTGCTTCTCGCGCTTCTCTTCTCGGTCCATACCGCCACTATTTAAACTTTATTAATTTTTTTTTCCCGAGAAGAAGGAAAAAATGTAATAACACTATTAAACAACTACCATCACGAAAAGCTCCAGGTTATGATCAAATTACAAAACAAATATTACAAAATTTGCCCCACAGAGGTTTGCTATACTTAACTTACCTATACAACGCTGTACTCAGGACAACATATTTCCCATTGCAATGGAAGTTCTCTATAATAATTCATAAGCCAAATAAACCTTCTGATCTTCCAAATTTCTATAGACCCATTAGTCTCCTTGCCTATTATCCTTGCCAAAATACTAGAACAACTAATATAGCCTCTTCCCTCGAACGAAAACATCATTGCCTGGGTGTTTTTCTTGATTTAGAACAAGCCTTCGATCGAGTCTGGCACTCGGGAAATTAAGGAGCATCCTCCCTCATACGTACTATCTTATACTTAGATTTTATCTGACGGATCGATTTTGTCGAGTCCGTCAGGGAACTGAATTTTCGCCTTATATACGCATAAGGGCGGGTGTTCTTCAGGGAAGCATACGTGGCCCTTTTCTAATTTCCATATACACTGCAGATATTCCTACACACGTTAACATTTCGACACACACATTCGCTGATGATACAGCAATTTTTACACGCAATTTGGACCCCTCAATTAACGCTCACCACTTACAACAACACCTAAATGAATTAACACTATGGTTCACAAAGTGGAGAATAAAGGTAAACCTAACAAAGAGCACACAGACCAATTTTTCCCTACGTAAAAATGTCTGTCCTACGGTGAATATAAATGGAATTCCATTGCCTACCACTGACCTTGTGACCTCGTTATTTTGGACTTTTCATTGAAAAACGACTTACTTGGAATCACCATACAGGACTGAAAAGACAGCAAACAAACCGACGTTATAAATTGTTAAAAAGACTACTCGACTCACGATCAAAATTAGACCTCGAAAACAAACTTTTAATTTACAAGACAATGATTAGACCTCTATGGGCGTACGGTTGTGAAATGTGGGGCTCAACTAAGTATTCCAAATCCCAGCGTCTCCAATCAATCCGATCTAAAATTCTCCGACATATTATAAATGCTCCTTTTTTCGTTTCATATTACACTATCCATAAAGACCTACATATCCCGTTTGTACACGAACTCATCAAAACCCGATATAACAATTTCATTAATCACTGAACATACACAGTAACCTATTCGTACGAAATTTATCACTTTCAACACTACCTGAAAATCCTCGAAGACGATTGAAGCGAAAGTGGCCGAACTCAGAGAAGAAAAATTAGAAGACTTAAATTTAACTCCAAATGACCTAGAATTTCAGCGCTCCGATACTGATCGACTAGTCATCGACGAGCCCGTAATAGTGGATATAGACGAAAACGAACAAATTGATGAATATGCAACGGTAACACAGTAATAAATATACCCATATTAGAAGGACCAATTAATAAAATAATCAAATCATTATTTCTGAAGTAGAATATGCTCCTGCCAAACCCAAAATTATCGTTTATTCGACAACTTAAAACAAAGAATATTGGCACACCTTTCAAAGAAGGAATTTGAAAAGGATGTTATTGATTTTATTAAACCTTATATAGTTCCGAAAACTAAACACGGTCTATATTTTGAAAGTGACATCTATGAAAAATTTAGTTCAACACTGGCATGCTGAAATCAATTTTACTAAGTATACGGATAAATTGATGGGCAGTGAATCGAAAGAGGAAATAAAAGAAACAATTGAAATTTACCATGTAAGTAAAACAAATCATCGGGGAATCCATGAAACCGATACTGCAATTTAAAGATTATATTATTGGTCCAACCAAAGAAAATCCGTACAAAATTTTATCAATCGATGCGAAAGTAAAATATGACCGAAGGCCCCTCAAACTAAAGTTCAATATTACGCCCTACATCAATAAAAGCGTTCGAAATATATAACACAAAATATCTTACGGTTATAGACACATTTTCAAGATTTGCACAAGCATATAAACTTAAAACCGGGCAAGCGATCGAATAGTAAACAAATTGATCAAACATTTCAGCAGATATAATACACCCGAACAAATCGTACTAGACCACTGAGTAGTTAGTAGGAACAATGCATGGTTATAGAACTCTTAAAGTTATAGAAAATTAATGTACACTTCATAACTTCCCAACACCCTGATTCAAACAGGTCATATAAAGCAATTATATATGCTCCCTATTACCTACAAATTTAGTCATAATTTTTAAATGAATACATTAACAAACATAAAGATAAAGTGGAGATAATATATAGAATAATTAATGAAAACAGTTTAAAACATAAAGAAAAAATTATAGAAAAACTCAACGAAGATAGAGAAGAAATATCATTATCTGGCACTTTATCTTACCGCCGCTTTAATCATAAGAGAGACTACAAATCCGATTCGCTGACGTCAACTAGACATCAAGGTAACAATCTCGTGCTGATAAATTGTGTTCGAGATTGCTCTTCTTATTATTGTTGTTTCCCGCCTGCCGCATCTACGGATTTGATAATTAAACTCTTCGCCAAGAAGTCAACTAAAATATTTTGGAACTCTTGATTATTTATAATAAATTCATTTATAAATTAAATTTAGTTATAAAGGATACTGTTAAATTAGATTAAATTGCCGGCATCTATTATTATAATTTGTAAAGACCTAATAAATGTTGAATCCGGAATTTTGTTCTTATTCAATAATTAAATGTATACCAGCCCTACCGCGGATCCGAAATTAATTCAATCATTTTGCAAAATTGTTCGGTCATCGTACACGGAGTAACGGAGAAGAATTAGAAAGTAAAATAAATTTAATTGGTACAAACGTTAGAAATATTCAACAAAATAGCCTCAGTTAAAGATACTTTTAATCAATTACAAATCCTTTACCAATTATTACTAGAAATAATCCAAGATATTGAAAATTAATAACTTTTCGCAAATTAAAAACAATGCATCCAAGCATTATAAACACCCGTCAATTCTTTTCGGAATTAAAATGAATGGAGAACCGATTATATGTATAGTAAGTTGCCCTTAGAAGTGAAATATGAGAATATCATAGACTTTGAAAATATGTTAAAAATCAACTGTAGAATAGAAACAAATCAAATAATCTACTTTTTACATAGTGACGATAAATTTGAATTGTATAAATTACAACCTACAAAAGTTGACTAGTTCCAAAAAATAGTTACAACTATTCCAGAAAATAGATATGTTCTTAAATCCAAAAGTAATGAGCTAACATAACAGACGAATGTATTAAAAACAAAGTTTACTATTGTCCGCAAATTCTAATATCGAATCAACAAAATCATTGCGAAAAATAATATTATACGGAAACAGTACACCGTGCGTCTACACGGAGCTTCAGATAAGCAACAACCACGTGGTATTCGTTCCGGAAATCAACTAATTATTAGGCAACAGCGAAATAATATACAAAGGATACCCATTCGTCTATCGGACAACGAGCCATGGAAAACCAAGCATCAATTTCAACCTCACATTTGGACCAACCCAGATCTCTAACTTTAGCATCAAGCTTCGTCATTTTAAGCTTAAGGATATTTCTCTAAACTTTGTGACAAAAAATATTATTACAGGGACAGAAACTACTTGTGAACAATGATGACGAAAAAAAAAAGAAAAAAAATTTAAGAGGATGGAAGTCTTCGAGACACAGTATTGTTGCGGTGAAGCTCATCCTGGGACTGATCTCTCGAGCTCTGGTCCTTGCCTCGGTAGACAGGTAGAGGTGTCCCTTGGTTACCTTGGAGCCAATTTCCGTTATCGCGGCATCCTATAGATTCCTCAGTGTGGTCACTTGTCTTCCTCAGCTGCTAGGCAGAAAGACCGGACCCACCGGGAAGTCTTCTTATTAACGAAATTGTCCAATCCAAGTTCTTCTGTAGTAAAGACTCGATCTCCTGGATGGAATGAAATTTCGTTTGGCCAAAATCGTCCAAATCGGCCAATGTATATATATATATATATATATA
>CM077105.1:34386454-34407596 GCA_039619505.1 Cimex hemipterus | reverse complement strand
TATATATATATATATATATTAAGTTACGTGTATTTACTAAACGAGAGTCTTTTTAAAAAGAACTTTATTTAGGTAAACACAATTACAGTTGGAGAAGAACCTTTCCTTTGTTAATTTGTTTTTAATGTGAATGAAGGACATAGATTTTTTAATATTTGTTAGAGGAGGTGTTAGAGAAGATACAATGTTTTGTGCTTCTTCTACTTTTAGTATGAATTGTGTTAGTTTTTTCGGGTTGCCGTCGAATTTAGGGATGGCATCCAGAATGAATTTCAATTCAGCAAAATTGGCCATTTCAATAAGATTAATTATATAATTATATTAAAGTTATAATTAGTTTTAAGTTAAATAGTTAATTAGGTTATAACAATACCCAAAACGTTTTCAATTAAAACAATAAATTTTTATAAAATACAATAATTTCCTACTTACAAACTAAATTTCATCACGCTCATCAGGTCCGATGCAGCAAATTCACCGTTGACACGATTGGATTTCAATATCCTTTTGAAAACCTTTGCGATGTCCTACCGACTGCGCCAGTTACGTGTATTTACTAAACGAGAGTCTTTTTAAAAAGAACTTTATTTAGGTAAACACAATTACAGTTGGAGAAGAACCTTTCCTGTTCACGGATGAAGTTAATCTCAATCTATGTTTTACAAGAGTCGGGGGAATGGTGAACAGGGAAGGGTGTTTTGTTTACAATACATTCTTGGGATTTGTACATGGATAATATCATTTGTCGCTGAACTAATAGTTTTGTGCAGGCGTAACTTATATATATATATTGCCTCATCTATAAACTTGCAGAGTTCAATTCAAAGACTATTTTGTTGTCATCCAAATTATTCAAATATCGTGAGATGCGGTCTGGTGTGATGTAGGTATCAGAAAAACATTTGCTTTATCGTGCCAACGTTTCGATCTTTTATTGAGATCATCTTCAGGGCCTGGGATTTACAAACATAATTTACATTTAGAAAATACATATAGAATATGGAATTTATACAATGCAAAAATTATATTTTATATTCTATCAAAGTATTTCTACTCACTCAAAGTGTTTGTCTTCTGTGTAATTGTGCCATGTCGTGTTGAGAGTGCCAGTGAAATTTTACTGTTTCATGTTTATATATGTTTGATTTTGAAGTGGTGGGGAAGGAAGTGGGTATAGAAAAGACAATTTTGTATAGGTCGTCGGCTTCTTTGAGGTGAAAAGAGCCGACAAAGGGAAACAATGTGTTGGTAATGTTTCGGCCACTTTATTCTTTCAGGATTATGTAGAAAGGGATAAATGGGAAAAGGAAAATTAGATTGTTCGACAATTAGACTATGCGAAAATTATTTGATGTGTGGAATGTAATATGATGATATATGTATGTTATCTGTATTGAATTTGATTAATGATGTTGGCGTAGCTGCGACTGAGTTTGCATGTATTTGTTCTGTAATTGATGCTGTGTTTATCCTTGTTGATGTAAACCATTTCTAAAAAATTACATTTAAATTTGTTTTGTTCTGTATGTAGTATTTTTGGATTTTTGAAGTCAAAATTGTGTTGTTGTTCAAAGTGGTGGGTAGCGAGTGCTGTAGGATTTTGTTTGGGTTTTTTGCAATCGTAGATATGTTGTTTTACTCTCCTGTCCAGATATTGGGATGTTAGACCAATGTACGTAGCTGGACAGTTTAAACAGTTGATCTTGTAGATTACGTCAGATTTATTTGTAATTGGTGTGGGGTCTTTAATTTTGGAAAACAGTGTTTGGATTATTTTATAATTTTTGAAAGCTATTTTGAAGTTATCGGATGAGAGAAATTTGTTTAATTTGTGTGATAGGCCTTGAATAAATGGGATAGAAATGTATGTTGGTTTGTATGTATTTAATGTATTTGTTGTATTTAATATAGTATTGTTAGTAATAGTGGATGCTGTTCGTGTTGAGTGGTAACTGTTGATTATCCTGTTAACTATGTGTTTAGGATAGAGATTGTTTTGGAGGATCTGTTTGTATATCTTTATGTTCTTGTGGTGAAATGATTCATGGCTTAGGGTGATCATTTTGTGAAGTAGCCCTTTGGCCGTGTTTATTATTGTATGAAGAGGATGGTGAGATGTAAAGTTGAGGTAGCGATCTGTATTTCTTGGTTTTTGATACCAATCTGTGATTAATGTGCCATCAGGTTGTTTTATTACGAGTGTATCTAAAAATGGTATTTTATTGTTGTTTTCTATTTCATGTGTAAATTGTAAGCGTGGGTGAAAGCTATTAAATGTATCTAATGTGGTTTGAATTTTATCTGTGGGTACAGCTGTCAATATATCATCTACGTATTTAGTGAGGAAGGGTAATGTGAAAGGTAGTTGTGGTATGACTGTATTGAGTAGATGTGTCATGATGATGTCTGCCAGTATTGGGCCTAGGTACTACCCATGGCTATACCAAACAATTGTTTGTAAAATTGATTGTTGTATGTAAAATATCCGTTAACACAGCAGTGTCGGATCATTGTTACGAACGTGTTCTTTGATAGAGTTGTGTGTGGTGTTATGTTTGACCATTTGTCTTCAATAATGTTCAGTGTTGTGTCAATTGGAATATTGGTAATCAATGATGAAACAACTAGGGATATGAGAGAGTAGTGTGAGGGAATGTGGATATTGTCCAACAATCTAATTTTCCTTTTCCCATTTATCCCTTTCTACATAATCCTGAAAGAATAAAGTGGCCGAAACATTACCAACACATTGTTTCCCTTTGTCGGCTCTTTTCACCTCAAAGAAGCCGACGACCTATACAAAATTGTCTTCCCCACCACTTCCCCCTTCATAGCAAGAACTAGTATAACTAAAGCTTCAGCCTAATGAAGTTAATACTTCGCCTTACGGTAAAATTTCAATTTTTATTTTTGAGCGACTTATAAAATTACATTTCGAGTAGTATTTCTTCTCCGAGCCGATTATTTTTAGTGTTTGGGGGAAAACACATTTGACTGGCCATCATTGGGAGGGTGGCCTAAACTACAGCTGTCGAATGTAAATGAAAAAACGGTCGATGAATGTTTGCACATTGAAACGTTTTGTTTGTATATTCAGATGAAATTCTCGACCTGAACCAGTTTAAAAAGAAAATTCTGCAGCTTTCTAGGATTAGTCATATGAGCTTGCGTCCTTCAGAAATAAGATTTGACATGATAAATACGACATTATGTAGGGCTACAAGAAGAAAGAAATTAATATCGTTGATTTAAATTTCCATAATTTTCAAAACAAAAACACCACCGAGTCATATCCAAAACATTACCCTTGATAAAACTGTCCTCTGTACAAAATATTTCGAACGTTTCACACGTTGATTATATGGCATTAATAAACATTCATTCTTAGAACCTTACACCTTCCATATTCCAGGGTGGTAACAATAACGGCGTTAGAAATCATACGGTCGAAGACTTCCTGGTATGCACATTGGCTATATCTCTCTAACTCTCCCTTGATAACTGTCCAGATCAATTTTCAGCTTTGCTGTTGACAATAAAAGAGCATCATAGAACTGGATTTTCGCGCCGTTTTCAATCCTAAGATAATTTCTTGCTATTTAGTCCAGGGATTTAATTTTTAATTTCATGTACACTTTTATCTCATTAATTACCATAATTATAACAAAGTTAATGATCTGAACGAAAAGGTCATTACATCTCTATGCATTTATTTCTCTACAATTAATGCCTGCATATCGAGAGATTAATAGAAATGTTAAATGATGGGGTGAGTGTGGTGTTCAATACTTTCCAAAAGGATAGTTCCTACTCACAGTAAGTTGTTCTGCAACGATCCGGATTTCGAGCCTCTTAGCTCATCATCAGGTTGAAGGACTTCTACAACCACGTCTCTCGACGTGCATTGCCAAAGTGAAACCGCTGATACCTCCGCCAACGCGACGTTCCAATTAACAGCTGATTTTTTTAATGACGCTCAATTTGAACGTGCGAAGCGCGGAAATTATAACACAAAAAATAATTAGAATAAAAGTAGTAACAATTAAAATAATTAGTTTAATTATTTGGAGGTTTGATATTATTTATATACAAATCCAAAATGGGAGTTAGATCAAAATCTGTTATATTATTAATACATTTATCACCATGTTCAATTTTACATTTTTTAATTTCAAATTTCTCAAACCAATCTAGTTCTTTCCCTTTGTTGAAACTATGCAACACTCTCGTATTTAGATTTGGGTTGAATTTATGTTTTGTTTTTTTTAGATGGTCCTTAAATTCGGAAAATTTGCTCGATTTAGGCAAGCGTTCTTTGACTCTCGTTTTTATTTCTCTACCGCTTTGTCCTACGTATGTAATATCACAATCATTACAATTGAGTTGGTAAACCCCGCTTTTTGCCAAATTGTCTACTCTGTCTTTAGGTCTTGAAAGGATGTTTCTAAGTGAGCCCGCACTTGTAAAAGCTATTCTAAACCCTTCTTGTTTAAAAATTTTGCTAACTTTTTCTGATAATTCCCCAATGTATGGCAAACAACGGAAACCTAATGATTCGTTTATAGTGGGGTAACTGAGTCCTATTGTTGTTTCGTTTAAAGTTAATTTTTTTATTCTTTTAGCTAGCAACCTATCAATAAATATTTCTTGGTACCCGTTGTTTTTTTGCTAAGGTTTTAATAATTTTTAATTCTTTTTTATAGTTATCAGGTGTTAGCGGAAGTTTCAACATTCGGTCTATGAGCCAAATGAAACCAGCAGCCTTTTGGGACCATGGGTGGGAAGAATCCGCGGGTATCATAGTGTCTGTAGTTGTGGGTTTTCTATATACATCTATTTTTATGAGGCTGTTTATTATGGACAGTTTTAGGTCTAAAAAGTTCAAACAACCATCTTTGCCAATTTGCAATGTAAAATTTATATTATGGTGTAGGGAATTGAGAGATTAATATTTAATTTTCAATTTAAGACGTTCTCCGACGACAGACAGATTTAATTCCATATTGTCTATAGTTTTATTTATATATTTGATGATGTGCTCAATCTCTCTCTCTCTCTCTATCTCTCTCTCTCTCTCTATCTCTCTCTCTCTCTCTATATATGTATATATATATATATCCACGCTCTCCTATGTAATTCTTTCTCTTTTCGCTCTGCATGCTTTTCTTTTCTTTAATTAGATTCTTAATTAAATAAATTAATTATAATAAATAATAATAATTTAATCATATTATATTTCTTCTCGTTGAATTTCTCGGTTTAGTGCTATTTCTATATGTAGATAATTATGTAAAAAACAGAAAAAATCTGATTGGTTAGAGCTGGATTGTATGACAGAATTGCGAAGGAAAATGTGGAATTTTCAGGACAGCGTTTGATCAAGGATGATCCCAAGATTTTTGATTGATGAATAAAAAGTGATCGGTCTTGTAATGCAGAGCGAAGGAATAGGAAGGAGGTAAGTATTGCCAAGGGAACGGGATCCAGATATTATAGTCCAGGGCTTGTAGATACTGAAGATCGAGTTTCAACGGCCAGGTGCTGATGGTATTTAGATCCTTGTGATGGAGATGTGAGGTGAAAAGGTGATAGATTTAAAGTCATCCGCGTAAGGCGATAAGTACAATATTTAAGGATATTATTATATCCTTAAATAATTAGTAATTATTTATATATTAAGGATATCATTGTAGGCAACGTAATAACTTAATGTGAGCATAGGATGATGTAATTGAAACATTTATGAAGTCAAAGAATTATTGCTCAATCAGCAAAAGAAAAACTCTTTCAGCAATAATAATCACGAATACAGCGGACCCACAAAATAAATTTATTTCCATATGTTAATTTTAAGTTGATAAAATACGTTTTTCGTATAAAAAACACACAAAGGGCTTACCAAACAAGTACACAACACACAGGAGCCGATATTGTTCAGCGATATTTTATGTGGAAATGTCGAGGTACCAGTGAAATAAAGAAGTCTGTGAGAAAGTTGTAGTTACGGTTTACTAGTAATTACAATTTGATCAACTTGCATGACCCTTTCAATCCTAGATAGTGCTTTCTTCGGTAATGGAGGATAGACGTTTAGATGACAGTTACCATTTTGATGATGACTACGAAGCGGCTGAGCTGCCTAGGTCATCAAGAACAAGGATGTCCCCTAGATATGCAGGATCAGTTGAATACTTTCCTTTAGAATCTTGTTTAGATTCTAATAGAATGGTTTATTCGCCGAGATCAAGACAACGTGCAATTTCTCCTAGATCGCCAAGATCTCCTAGAACACTAAGGAGCGTCGCATGTGTTACCCCTTCATCTTCATTGGGTTGTAGATGTGAACCTTCCCCTCAGTTTATAGAAAATTCACATACACCTTCTGAAATTCCACCAGGGATGTCGGGGTCGTGTAGATCGCTTCGTTATTCCCCGGAGACAGTCGAGCACAGAAGACCCGAGGCTATGGAACAGAGTTCAAATGGTTTATCGCGATCAAGATTTTACTGTCGCCACCGCACAAACCGCGTGTCGAATCATAACCGCAACAGTGTAACTGGTCAACAAGACCTATCGGAGACCTCGGGATCTGGGGATAGTTCGATAGAACGAGACTTCGGAGCCGTAGAGCCCAATGTGTTTCAACGTATGCGCCTGCAGAAAAAATCGCGGAGGTTTAGTAGAAGATACGTACCAGACCAAAGAGGGGAAACGAATTTAAATTCTCTATACAACGAAAACACACTACAGGAAAATCGAAACGAGGCTTGGTTTGAGCGCGAGACGTACTCGATTGATGAAAATTATGATTACTCCGAAGACAACACGATCCCTTTGGTGAGAAATACCGGTAACCGTTTAACAAGTCCAAGACCTTCAGAGGTAAGGCCTCCTCGTACAAACTTTACCCCGCAAACTTTGCAGTCTAAGGCATATTCAAAACGTCTTTCGGTCAGTACTTCAGATTCACCTCGTACGTGTTGATATTTCAGTTTTATATGTAGAAAACAACCGCTCAATTACAGACAAACCTATTTAAAAACCCAATATTAAAACAACAACAAACACATTTGTAAATTTTTTACACATTATTTAAAAAATAAGATCATATGTGAGCAAATTGTAACGATTTATTATACAAAAGTCGTCTGTAGGGATAAAATATAAGTATTTTTAAAATAGAAAAGGTTAAAGTCTTTAAATTGTTTACGAATGTCTTCGATTGTATGTAGTACTTTTTTTGAGGGTCCGCAACAGCAGAGGTCAGCAACCCTCGGGGTGCCGGTGTTTTTCTTGTAAGTATATCGGTGCCGATTGCAGGGGCCGCTGGATTCTGACCCGGGACCTTTACCTTATAGTGATGAGCGCACTGGTACATGCATAAACCGATGCTGCCATCGACGCCCCCTAGTATGTTATTTAAGCACTACATTATTAAACAAATTATTGTTTTTATATTTAAAAATAATGCTTCCCAATTGCACCATTATTCATTTTTAATAAGTATTTTATGATTTTCAAAGGAATTATTCGTCGCATCCCGTAACGTTTACACGTACACACAGATACACCCACATACCACACACACACACACACACACACACACACACATATATATATATATATATATATATATATACATCCTTCTGAAATTGGTTTACTTATTTAACATTGGAGTTGATGATGGTGTTGGTTTGCGAGTCAGTGAACTTATGCGTAACGTAGCCTGAATGTCTGTGTTAGATAAAACATATTGTAATATTGAAATTTCGTTTTGAGAAGTAATTAAACCTTGACACGTTTTAATTACTATAAGGACCTACGATTGTTATTTTTAGAAGAATTAACAAATTATTTTACAGACGGAAAATGTATATTTTTATTATAAAAGTTAATTTAAAAGATAAAATACATATGATTTTCAAACATATGCACGCTTAAGGAAAAAACGCTAAAAATCAACACGGAAGACACAACCACCAACAATTGACACAATTTTGCAAATACACAAAAATTGCTCGGTTTCGAACCACACTGACTTGTGTGGAATGGGCTGGCTCTTCGCTGGAAATCTGTAAAAGCCGTTGAGTACATAATTTCAGTTATTTATTAGTGGAAACATCAATTTCTTATCAATCGTCAGCCATGTCTCGGAATTACAACGCTCGCTCCTATGAGTCAGACTTTTCTGAAGACGCGGAGGTCGCAGAACTGCAAAGGTCTTACAATTTGGCCAGTCTTTGCGAGAATTATTTAAACAGCCGCAATGAACGTTTGGCAGCGGCTTCGACACCGTACAGGCGTAGGGAGAGAGGCATGCATCTCCGAAATTCACCTCGCTTTTCACCAATAAGACGTGATGCGCGAGGCGAAGGAAACTTCAGGTCTTCCAGCGAAGATGAGTACGAATTCGCTGAGATGATGCAGCCAGCCGAACCCTCCTCGGAAGCAGAAGTATGCGAAGTCGCGGAGATGAGAAGGCCCGTTCAATTCGATTCGGAGTCGGACGAGTACGAAGTCGCTGAGATGCGAGCGCCAAATGGAAGATATGTCGATTTGGAGTATGATTTCGAAGACATGCGTCGCGCTCAACAAAGAACTTACGACTATGAAGAATACGAAGTTGCGGAGATGCTAAGGCCCGCCGACGACTACGAATGCTACTCGGAAGAAGAGGTCAGCGAAGACAGCGTACCCGTCATGAAAACCCCGCGTTCTCCCTACAGGCATTACACATATCAATTGGACGAAGGGGTTTCCGCCAACATGGGCGATACGACTTCCCCACAAGTCGCGGTACTCCGTTCTAGATGGAACGACTCGCCGAGAAGTGCAAATCTTAGCAGGACTTACACGATCAGCCCTAATAGCACGTTCGAATCAGAAGGAGAATTTATCGAAGATTCAGAATTGGACGTTCCGCCTGAAACTCCGACCGGGAGGTACAATGGACGGGTCAGACAACGTGGAATACGAGTAAGAAACTGTCCACTGGACAGTATACGCCCAAGGCGGTTAAATTAACATGTCCAAAAGATGTTGTTACTAGTTATACATTGAATAAGAAAACATTAAAACTTGCACGCTATTTATTTGGTTTTCATGTTTGCAGGCTGCTCTTCAGAATAGCAATTCTTTTTCAAAGCATAGATCTTTTTTTCGTAATAACATTATTTCCTACACAGCAAGGCAACACAAAACTGGAATAACAATTCCAATTAGGGAATCTTGGGTCTATACTCGATGAAAGCCCGGAACGGATTCATTAAAAAATATTGATATTAGCAAAGGCTTGGGGATGTAACAAAGGAGGTGTTTCTTGGAAGTGACACGTGCAGGTGTGATAAGGGAGGAATGTGAAAGGTTGCAGCAGATAAGAGTCAAGCGAATAAGTAATATCTCCCCCTTTAAAAAAATAAACTTCCTCCTGGATTCCCTATTACAATATTATCATACAATAGGGGATTCAAGGGAATATAATGTAGAGAAAATGTCCTTATATGAATTTCCATTTGAGGCTGTTGGTTCACCGTTGAATTTATTAAGTAGATTTTAGGCAGAATTTTTGGTGGTGCACTAGAAAGTAATATTTTTTCTAGAGCAATTCATCTTCATTCAAATAACTGATATAAATCGTTTGCATCCAGTCTACTACTACTGACAAAACAGATGGTAATGACAATATCAAAAAGTGTGTGTCTTAGTGACCTGTTGTTTCATAATGTGTTGAAGGACGACGTTTCGACCTTTATTCGGGTCATGTTCAGTGACACTTTCACACAAAACCAATATGACACCACAAGAATAGTACCAAATTTTAGGCCCTGAAGATGTCGGAAAATCTGAAAAAATGAAAATGACGTTTTTCTAAACTATCTCATTGAGGACAGCTTCTCACGACTTCTACAAATTATAAAAAAATGTTATAAACATTCACCTTGTCATATTAGTCATATTCGAAAAAATTAAGTCGGTTTTGTTGAAATTTCGGGATTCACAAGCTGAAACGTATCACTGGTTATAAGAGCCCGAAAAACTGGCTTCTTTATATAGACCTGGCTATACTTTATTTGGTAGTGCCCGCACAATAACAAGCCCAATAACTTATCCAGATCGAGGGGCAATCAAATTTTCGGTTTCCAGTTAACAAACTGTATGTTTTTTCGACCTTTCGTTACTATTCAGTTTTATATTAATACTTGTTTTCTGATATTACACATCTTCTTTCATCGCGCTTCGATTTGAGAAACATAAAAATATTTGGCAAAACAACAGATTAAATCTGGGATCTTCTTTTCACAAATTTATTACTTATTTATTTTTTAATTCAGTATATGCTCTAATAGCCTTTGTATTTCGTCTTCCAAAATGTTTGCTGTGCATCATAGGATAAAAATATTAACAAACTACGCGCTTTTAATGAAAATTGTTTTGCTGACGTTAGGTGGAAAAATATTTGGCATATGCCTGAGTATTCATGCCAAAATATGGTTTCCTTCTTAGATAAATCAATGACAAAACTACGCTTTGAGCAATGTTGCCGAAAATTTTGTTTTTGAAAAAGCAAATTGGATATGTTTAAATAAGTTAAAAACCTTCAAATACGAATTTTTATTGCAAATAAAAATTAGACATTTTCAGGCCTATAAGGCTGAGCTGGCGATTTTCCACTTAGCAAAGTCATAACTCATCTGGATTTTATCTAATCTTCACGTAATTCCAACCTTGGTGATCCAAACCCAGTGGCTGTCCTCCGACACATAGAATAAAAAAATTTACACTAAATATTTTACACAGCATGACTTTTCTGCCTTATAGGTTCACGAGTCGGTGGCAGCGAATGAACGAAATCAGTGGGGACGGTATTCAGGTGGTCAGTTTACCTGAGCAGTACCTGTAGTCTGACTACAACGTTTAAATAGGTTGTCATTGTAAATGAGGCATAATTGGAGGGAAGGGAGGGAAAGGAAATAATTAACCCCCTTGATTTGAAAAATGGAGCAAACTTTGGAAATTAGAGTCAAAACACTTTTTCAGTACGTTGTATAAAACTAAGAAATGAAAAATATGTCATAAAAGAAAATTGTGGTACCAGGACAGTTGTTTCAGGTCTTTGAGAAGAAATAAAAAGTACTACAGCAATAGTAAATACAATAAACACTTTTTTAAAATTTTGTTGTTGAAAAAATAAGAATGAACAAAATAGAAATAGAAAAAATTAAAATTAAATAAAACAAATAGGTATCGATCCTTTCTATAATAAAAAATAAACTATGATGAATAAGCTCTTTTTGTAAAAAATTAAGAAAACAAAAAATAAACGCTGTGCCGGCAATCACTAAGAAATCAATTAACAAAACGGACAAATAAAAATACAAATGTCTGCGGACAAGAGATTATCCTTGCGGCTTGTTGAACAGTTTCCAGGCAAATAATCGTCGAACTCCTGTCCAGTCCGACGTGTTGAAAGATCTCCCTCCGTGAAAATAGGCCGCCGAATTCAGGTAATGTCCAATTGTGGTCCCCGGGGAAAAAAGCAAGAGCGCGAACAACGAAAAAAGCCACCTTATATAAAATTTTTACCTACTTAACTAGTTCTAATAGTACGAGAACACGTATCAGAGAGTCCTTACACTAATGTGAGGGTACATTATATCTAATGCAATGTAGCCCATTTATGCAGCGAGTGATACTCTGCAATGGTCTTCGCTATCGTCATTTTGGTGATCGGTGTAAAGGTAACACAAGATGTCCAAATTGTGGCGAACCTCACGAAGCAGAAAAATTTGCTGCTCAGGTTCTGTATTCACTGTGGACTAAAATACTACAGGTACTAATAAGGTCCCCAGTTCAAAAAGAGAAACGTAAGCAAATTATGGGTGAGCGCAATATTTCATTGCGAAAAACACTTTATAAGGTAATTCGTTTGCACGACTTACAGAAATTAGTCATGTAACATGATCTAACGACGTTCCCTCCTTTGAACAGCTCAGAAAAACATACAAGACAATTAGCCTCCTCTTCTTCTTCACACAAGAAAACCATCACCAAATCGAGATTCTTATCTCCTTCAAAAGTAAAAAGCAGCAAAAGATTTCAGTATGATAATCTATTGTATTCTGAAAACATGCCCAAAAACGTTTCAGGTGGACTTAATTCAATCCCCATAATAACTATAAAGATCACGAATTCCAAACCATTGCATAGAATGCGCTTTTCGAAAATGCTTTCAATTGTCAAAGTTATTCAAGATGAGATACACACGAACAACGGTGAAGATGTAGCAATTTTATATGATGTTTGAACAAAAAGTGGGCGATAAAATCAGAGTCCTTAATAAAACTTAAACTTTAACAAATTTACACTACCCAATGGAATGCGCGCTCTTTACTGACTAACTAGGAAGAATTTGAACATTTTCTAGAATGGGATAACTTAAATTTGGCTGCAGTATCAGGAAGGTGGGTTAAGACTGAAAGAAATTATACATTTAATGGGTTTAATCTCTTCAGAAATGATAGAATGATGGCAGAAGAGGGAATTGCCGGAATACTGAGAGCATACAGAATTAACCTCTTCCGTCTCTTTCAGTGGATTATCATATGTAGACCTTCCGATTAAAAACCCACTTGGTAAAAATTAAAACATTGTATCTTTATATAATGCAAGTACTAACAACTTGGATGAGTGTACATTAAAACCCAAGAAGGTACAAAATATTGAAACATCTTATCGTCTAATTAATTACAATAAATTCGCATTCAGAAGATATACGAGAGAGATGTGAAAACTCGATTAGGGTGGTGGCTAGAAAAGTAAAATGTTTTACCCGAATCCCAATTTGCATTCAGGAAATAGCATTCCACAATTCTCAATCTATCATCGCAGTAACGGATATTCAGCTAGGATTTTCTGACCGGAAGTCAACATGACTGTGTTTCTTGGTATTACAGGAACATTTGATAACGAGCTTACAGACCGTTCTGAAAGAAACGTTGGAAAAGATGCCAGCCAGAATTATTACCAATATTATGTCTCTGGAATATAATGGGTTAATTTATGTCAAAGTAACGAACAAATATTTTGGCCTAAGAACAGGATTCCCTAAAGGAGGGATAGATTTATGCATAGCACTATTCGAACATGTTACACTGTCAATCAATCAATTTTTCATTGAATTGGGTCTGTCCATATCGGAAGACAAATCATGTATTTTATCCATTTACCCGAATGAGATATTTAAATATCGCTTCAACAATACAGATGGGCCCTTACAGTTTTAACGTAAAATACAATGAACACTCTCACATATGTCACAGTTAACTAGTAATTACTTTTTTAAAGGAAGGAATGGGCCCAACCTAGATTATGTCTAGGTCCCAGAGCAAATCCCTTGATCGGTCTGACTATAATTTTTTTAAATTTGTCTAATAATTTGAAATTAAATTTATTTATTTTACCTTTAACAATAAAATTGACTTTTATTTGTTAGGATAGATAAATTTTGAAATGTTAGAAATAAAAGAAATCAAAAACAGAAAATTAAAATTTTATATCTTTGGAAAATTATTTTAATAGTTTAAAGATTCCAAAATCAAAGTGAGGATTTGAAGCATAATTAAATAAAATGTAAAAGTAACAATTTAAACCACCGGTTTCTTTCTTTTTTAATCTTAAAAAAAGTATGAACTAAAAATTAATGACAGTTGAAGGAATTTTGTTTTACTCACAGGACCAATTATTAACGGACGTCTTACACGAGTGGAGGTCTTTCTCTCACAGGCCCAAATCCCAAAGTGAGTAAACAAAACAATATTAAGTGGATTGTGTCACACAGTGTGACAAAATATCCACTCGTTAAAAAAAAGGGGGAGGACACCCCCTCGTTCAATATTTTGTATAAAATGAAAATGCTTGATTATTTTAAATACAATGTTGTGAATTTTTTTTAATAGTAGAGTTCGTCGTAGTTCTTGTTGTGTAAGATGAAGCTCTTGATGTCATCGCATAGGTGGTTTCTCTTTTCCGGGTTGACTTGGAGAGTTGACTCGGCTCATGGTCTTGTTGACGTTTTTACTGCTCCAATTAGTTGTAGCGTATTGTTGACTACCATCCTTTCTGTGTTGTCATAGCCTGGGGGAATCTGGTCTGTCCTTTGGTCGGTCACACTCAGTTCCTTATTGACGTGTCCGGGATGTCCATTTATCGAGTACATGCTCTGCTTTTAAAACTTGCTGTTGCATGTTTGCTCCACAAGACGTTGTAACGTTGTTAGAACTCTGTGAGAGGAGTTCAGGAAAAGAAGGTGGTGAATTGTGAAGAGTAGGCAGGTAAAGGAAGCACGGATAACTGAGGATGGTTTGAACTGTCACTGCTCTATATTGTGCCATCAAATTTTGCTGTAAAATTATTAACATTTTGAAAAGAAATTGATTTTGTTTCGATTGAATTTTGATAGTATTTTTAATTGAATTTAATAATTTGATTAACTAATTAATTTTTAAAGAATTTCGATAAAATAATATTTATTTTATGTTGTATATAAAACAATGTACAATTTTATTGTTCAATATGCAATCATTCATTAATAATTTTGACGTCATTCCTCTAGGGCCTCATGAATTTTTTCGGGGGATTATTCTAGTCAGCATTATAAGATTGTATTTATTTATTAATCTAAATTTACTAATTTTATTTCAACTAAATTATTATTACTTTTTTAGACTTCCATAGTAATTATTAATTGTTGGTATATTTATGCTAATTCAGTAAGTTTTATTGTATATTTAAATCTTTTTAATAATAATGTTACAGCCATTTAAATTTCTGTTGATGGTGTAAATGGTCTTTTCTTAAGCTCTTTGGTTGCTTGGGATTTTCCAAGATGAAACAGACATGATTGATTATATTTTTGATCAAAAATGAACCATTGTATTTACGTTCTAATTTTAAATTAATGTTTTGAGTCTTCTTCGAAATATGAATAGCTTTTATCATTACCCAGTCACCTATTTTAAATTTTCCGTATTTTCTATTTTTGCTGTAGTATATTTCATGTCTTAAATGTGCCCTTTTTAAGTTTTTTATGGCTTGTTCCCATATGTGCATTGTTGTGATTTCTTCATTAGTGAAACCGGTATATTTCCTAGAACTTTCTGAAAGCCTTAACTGCTGAAATGACTTAGTCAAATCGAGCGCAGAGAAAAATTTACTGCCCGCTAATTGATCTAAAATAGATTTTATGTTAGGAATAGGGTATTCAAAATATTTCAGTTTTTTATTAGGTTGGCGATAGTCTACTACTAGGCGATATTTTCCTGATTGGCCTTTTTTTACTATAAAACAAGGACTTATATCATTATTATGGGCTTCTATTATTTATTTGTTTAGGTCCGATAGAATTTCTTGCATATTTGCTTTTGTGCGGGATTAAAGTAATAAGGACGACAATGAACTGGTTCCGGATTTAGTATTTCCAGTTCGACTTCAAATTGTCGAGCTTCGCCAATTTTTTCGTTTAAAACATCCGGAAATAAATTTAGGAAGTGTTTTTTTAAGTTTTTTGAAACAATTCCCGTGCAATTTATGAATTTCTCCTGATTCGGTAAAACAAAAATTATCTCTGGTCTGAATCCGAAGAAATAACCCCTTCTACTAGGAAATATCGTAAGTTCAGTAAATCGTATCCGAGAATTATTGATACTGGTAAGTTATCAATTACTAAACATTCAAATTTCCACGAGTACATTCCAATTTTTATGTTTAAACGAACCCCGTGTTTTGGTTGAAAAGTATTTACGCTTACAATGACTAAATTTATTTTAACGGGAAAAATTTAATCTTTTTTTAATAGATCCAAATTTTGTAAACTCGTGAACATTTTACTGGAAATAGAATTTTTCGAGCCTCCGGAGTCAGTTAGTCCTTTAACAGTTACGACTTTGTTTAACGTTAAGGAAATTAAACCTATAGTATTATTTAGGTCTTCAAAATTATTTGATAATACAATAGCTGTTTTATTACAATTTGTTATTTTGAAATAGTTTTGTTCTAAATGTTTTAACTTACAAAAATGTACTAATTTTTTCCTGATCAAGACGAAGGTGGAAGGTCGGGGGTGTTCGTAAGGTTGGTGCGCTCGCATAATTTTGGTCTTCCCGATCGAGATACCTTGGCATTGTTTATAGTTTTTTGATGGGTTACTTTGTTCGTTTTTCAAAGGGCGATGTTTAATTTTATTAAATTATGTATTTCTTGCTTATGATCGATAGGTGAAATCCCTGTCTGCAATGTCTTAGCTCTTCATTTATTTACATTAATATGTTCTTTCGAATTTAATCCATGATCATCTCTTATTTTTAAGTTTTGTTTACAATAAAGATCTGAGAAAGGATTAGATTTGTTTTCATTTTCTGGACTGCATGTACAATAATAATGTTTTGGCTTATTAAAACAATGTCTATAAAATGGATTTTCTATTAAAACGTTTTGTTCTTTTACATTCCTATTCCCGTTATAATTTGGATTTATTTCGCGGTTCTGATAACTTTGATATTCAAATCTTCTAAAATTGGCGGGTTTAAGCCAATAGTAATAACGAAAATTTTTAGGAGGGTAATTAAGATGTTCAAGGTTTCGAAAATTCCACTTGTTTTCTCTTTGATTCATTCGGTATGGAGGAGATTCACCGTAAAAGTAGTAACCCTTTCTGTTATGATTTATAGGAGAATTGTCTCTTGACTTTTCTTTTATGGGTGACTTCTTTCATATTTAAAATCAGGATTAATTTCCGGTTTGATGCTTAAACTCATAATATTTTTATGTCGGTGTTTTCTACGTATTTCCAAACAATCTGGGTCCAAATTTAAACTGTCCGTTGGAAAAAATTTACTTGATTTTTGGGCTCTATTTGTTAAAATTAATTCAATCCTAGATATTTCTCGATAAAGCTCTTCAATTGATTTTATTTTAGCACGTGTTCTAATTAGACCTAAAAACTGGGAATTTATTCTTTCGAGAATGATTTGTATCGTCTCTTGTTCAGAAACATCCCCAACATTTGTGAATATTCAATTTACTTGACTGAGGTCTCAAAAGATATTTGGCTTTTAATTTTAAAATTTGTTGGGGAGAAATATGAAATTTTTATCAGAGAGTCCCTTAATAATTTAAAATTTATATTTTTTGTATTAGCCGCATTGTAAAGCAAATGACTAACGAACGTTAATGCCGAACTAACTAACGTTTGTTCGGCATTAACGAATAAGATTTCCGACGTTAAAGAACGATAATGATTAAGAAGGGGTCTTAATGCACCCAAAAAGTTAAATATTGTATCGGGATCATTTAGAACTAAATGAGGCAATTTATTTATTCGGTTTAAAAGTGATTTATGGAGTTTAGAGGAATAAATTTTCCTTCTAGTTGGCGTGATCGCCATCTTGTTTCTCGACATCGCTTTCAGAATCAGACTACTGAAATTTAGGGACAAATTGTTTTTACTCCCCTCTGAATCGGAACTGCGCGCTGCAGCAACCATGGCATATGTTTTTGCATTCGGTTCCTTGATATTTTGTATATTATTTTCATTTTCCTTTCTATTATCCTCATCAAACCTATCTGTTTCACTCGATCCAGTCTTTTCTACAACCTCACCGTTCGACACTCCAGATGAAATGAATTTAAAATTTTTATTAACAAATTTTTTTAATATTGTGTCGGCCAAATTATGCACTAATTTGTTTCGGTGCTTTTTTGGAATACGGGGCAATTCCGGGCTATCACAAATTACTTCTCGAGCCTGGGATTTTAAATATTAATAATTTCTTCCGATTGCAACGCTATTTCTTTAACTGTCCTAATTTTATCAAGTCCGTTTGGCTTACTATCAGGGTCTTGTTCACGTTCTTTCGTAGGAGTTTCAAAATCATTGCTTTCCATTATTCTTTAAAATTGGTTTGAAGTGAAAATAATCAATTAATCAAAGATGTCCCTTAAATTGTTAATTTAATTAAATTAGAATTAATTATTTATTTGGATTAATGGCAACAAGTAATAATGAGAAATAATCACTGAAAAGCCAAGGATAAACAGTTATAGCTACGGTTAAATACTAATAACCACGGACATACATCATTAACCCCACTCTGCTACCATGTATTGTCACAATTAACTAGTAATTGCTTTTTTTAAGACCTTGTCTAGGTCCCAGAGGAAATCCCTCGATCGGTCTGACTATAATTTTTTTAAATCTGCCAGATACATTTTTTATTTATTTTACCTTTAACAATAAAATTGACCTTTATTTGTTAGAATGGATAAATTTTGAAATGTTAGAAATAAAAGAAATCAAAAACAAAAAATTAAAATTTTATATCTTTGGAAAATTATTTTAATAGTTTAAAGATTACAAAATCAAAGTAAGGATTTGAAACAAAATTAAATAAAATGTAAAAGTAACAATTTAACTCACTGTTTTTTTTCTCTTTTAATCTTAAAATAAGTATGAACTAAAAATTAATGACAGTTTTTTGTTTTACTCACAGGACCAAATTATTAATGGAGCGTCTTACTCGGGCGGAGGTCTTTCTCTCACTGGCCCAAATCCCAAAGTGGGTAAACAAAACAATGTTAAGGGGATTGTCTCACACAGTGTGACAAAATATCCACTCGTTACGCACGATAAAGAAAATGTTTTTCTGAAACCTACATCACACCATACCGCATCTCACGATATCTGAATAATTTGTTTTGTGTTTTGAATGGTATAACTAATTTATTCTTTCTTCGTTCTTAACTTGTATATTTATAGTTTTTTAAGTGCTGAATTTGTTTTTGGTATTATTTAGAGGTTAGAGTATTGGGATTGAAGCATTTAATACTGTAATCAAAAGAACTATCCTCGAAAGTAATGTACGTACATCCTCACGAAATGCTATGTCTGTATATTTCCAAGTATGTTCATTTGTATATAACAATGTTGGATATTTTATCCAGGAGTTAAATTTCTATGACAAAATTGCTGTTTGCTTTTATATAGGGAATTATTGTTAAGAAATAAAGGTATGTTAAAAAAGAACAGATCGCACAAATTTGTCGTGAAAACAAACAAAGCACGTTATCGCATTGACCCTAGTGGCTGAGAATAGCCCCTAGGCAACACTACGTTGTATCACAAAATACATTTTACACAATTCCCAACGCCATCGTCTTTTATTTTACGAGATAGCTATCACATTTGGATTATTAAACGGAAACGGATTAAGAATGTTAACAACGTATATAACGTATTCCTGGATTGTTCTATTTTTGCCGCATTCTTTTAACAATTTCATTAAAATTATAATGCTTTTATTTAACTGTTAATTTCAATGATAACAATAAATAATTTCATCACTCGTCTCTTTTAGGGAAATATAAATTAATCGTTTTAATTCTTATTTTTATAAAAGGGGTAAAGGCACAAAGGAATTACTCTTGGGCAATTTAATTTTAAAGATAAGAATTGAGCATCATGGTGAGCACTTTCGAATCTGTGCCTGTAAATCCGCCTTCATTTGATTCTAATTTCTTTTTAAATCAGTACGTCAGTGAATGCTTTCGGAAGGGTCAGCGTTTCTTCTTCTCTCCATGTCTGATTTGGGAAAGTGGGCTTTTTTTCGCCGCAGACGTGTAAACTTTCTTCGTACCATATTTCAATCGGTGGATAATTTTTGAACACTGCATAAACAGATTTAGACTGGGACATATAATGCAAAAAAGTGAAAGGTAAGAAAGTACGATTTTAAGTAGTGTAAGTTTAAACTAGTGGCCGTCGTGAAAAGTATTAAAAAAAGTTGTGTTTGTTTTCCGTATAGGTACGTAAGTATTGTCTGTCCTGTTGAGAGTGCCAGTGAGATATTAATGTTTTATGTTTATATGCTTTGAATTTTAAAGGGGTGGAATGGAACGACATTTCTGTACGAGGAGTGCTTCTTTGAGGTCAAAGGAGCCGACAGAGCCAACAGTAGGAATAAATGAATAATGGGTCGTCCTGATTATCTTTTCCGGATTATAGAGGCGGGGATAATTAGAGAAGGGAAGACAAATTTTTGAAGAATTACACTATACAGAAATGTTTGATGTGTGGAATGTGATGATTGTGTTTTAAGTTGTATTACATGTTTTGTGTGATCTGATGATGATATTAGGGCAGCTGCGACTGGTTTACACATGTCTGTTCTGTAATTGAACTGCTGTGTTTATCCCTGTTGATGTAAGCCATTTCTAAAAATTTACGTTTGTGTTTGTTTTGTTCTGTGTTTAATATTTTTTGTTTGTTAAAGTCGAAATTGTGTTGGTGATATAAGTGGTGAGTAGCCAGTGCTGCAGGATTAATTTTGTTAATTTTAATTTAATGTTAATTAATTAATTAACTAAATTTGGGTGTTTTGCAGTGATAGATAAGTTGATTTACTTTCTTTTCCAGATATTAGGATATAATATCGATGTAAGTTCCCAGACAATTTTAATAATTGATTTTGTCAATTACGTCACTTTTATTTGTTTCTGGTTCTGGTTTCTGGAGAAAAACGTGATTAATTTGTGTGATAGGCCGTGAATGGATAGTATTTAAATGTATGTTGGTATGTCTGCATTTGATAGATTTTTTAATAGGCGAACAACTACTAGGTTATCATCGCCTTTTGTACCCTTTTAAAAAAAATAATATTTAAATTAATACCTCCTAATCAATATACAGTAGATGCACATACAGATACACACACAGTGTTTCTTTGCCTGCTATTTCATGATTCATTTTATGGAGAGAGAGGTGGCTGCACCCCAAAGAAGCAGAACGCAGGGGAGCCCCAAAAAGTCCCGGGTAAAAAGGGGGCCCCAGTTTTGAATTTAACACAGCTCGTGGGGCGAGGATCTGCCTGCACTGCTACCAGCCAGACCCTCCGAGCCGTAGCCCTATTTGGCTTTTTTTTTCTATTTCCCCTCGCGCTCCGCGAAACAAGATCCAGGCAGGAGACCCCCGCGCCCAGACACCACGAGCCACAGACTCCCCTATCTCCATTTCATTACTAAATTGATTTAACTGTTCTTTTTATATATATATATATATATATATATATATATATATATCTATATATACTAG
>CM077105.1:34360569-34376454 GCA_039619505.1 Cimex hemipterus | reverse complement strand
AGAGAGAGAGAGAGAGAGAGAGAGAGAGAGAGAGAGAGAGAGACTACCTTTCATTAAGAGGGCAAATTGAAATCATGTTTATTTATTAGTGTTTAGTATGGCAATGGGTCTATAAGAGAGACAGACAGATAAGTTTAGATAAAGGATGAAATCATCAACATATCTCCAATTTTGGTCGTAGATTCCTTGATTTTATGATGAATTATTTAAATACACTAATAATAAATTTCAAAACTACTATATTTCGAAACTTCAATTATGAGAAATGTATATATACAACTGAGAAAAATACAAATTGAAATAGTAAGATTTTCAAAAGGTGCGAATCCACGACTTTTCCGCTCAATACGACACTGCTCTGACCACTGGAGCTAATCAGAATGTTTATTTTCTCTTAAGATATTGCCAAGCAAAAACGTTCCCGCCACAATGTATTCAGTGATAAATTTTTTCTTGTGCTATATTACAGTTATGGGGGCTGACTGCCGTGCTAACAACCATCCATTGACTATGACATTTACTTTTAATTAATACCAGTTTTTATTACTATATTGCATAACATCGAGCAGTTTTATTTAGACAAGTATCTACTAGTCAGTTTTTGTTTTACATTTTTAAATTATTTTATTTTACTTTATTTTTAAAGGAAATTTCATGACATTTTTTATGGCGTGTATAGTTATTCCAAAGTTATACATCCGAGACGTTGTTTCACATTCTTCAGCTGTTCCGGCTGAAAAACAACCGGATTTTTTATGGTTTTAAAACGAACGGAGAATCGCAAAACCGTAGAACTTCCTGACTATGGTACGGCCAAAACAGAGTCGAAATGCCGGTGAATGTTAGATCGGTTTTTTGATTGAATAAAATCCCGATCTGTATCCACTTGATTCACAGCAGTTGAAATGAGTTGAAAGCCGCCATGCCGGTTAAATAATGTCATAGGCGGAGCTTTTAATATTTTGCAATTCACAGTGGCTCAACCGGTAAACACATATCTAAAAGATAGAATGTCTTCTAATTGGCCTGAACGATTGTTTTTCAAAATTAGCGATTCAGTAAATTAAAGATAAAAACCAAAAGAAGGGTATGATTCCACAAAATTTAGGATTTAAAAAACTGATTAGTAAACCCAAGCGAAAAGGTTAAGTCAAGCAAATAGGGTAAGAGAAAGAAACGAGATATTCCTACCCAATTTTCATTTTTCTTTTAAATTTCGTTTGAACATCTTTTCAGAGTCTTCAAAAAAGGTGGTAAGTACAAATTTACGTTGGGTTTATTTTTGCTATATTTGGTCTACTCGAAAACTAAATCATTACTTCTTATTCGGAGATCGTGAGTTGCGGTCTGATGTGACTTAGGTTTTAGAAAAAATATGTTCTTTATCGTGCCAACATTTTGATCTTTATTGAGATCATCTTCAAGACCTGGGATTTATAAACGTTTTAAAATATAGAACTACATTAGGATGAAAAAATGAATTTATACATTTTAATTTTTTGAATTAAAATTTTTTTTACTCAATCAAAGTATTTGTACTCACTCAAAATTGTGAAAGAGCACGATTTTATTCATTACTAGTAAGCATAAATTTACGATTTTATTAAATCGTGACTTTTCTTCAAAATAATCTTGGTTTATGATGGTGTATGATGTTAATGCTAAATCCTGTGGTGCATTCATTTTTCAGACCGGGGCGAAAGGGATAATTAATCGAATTCCCATCGTGTTTGTTTATCCTGGTTTAACGTTCTGAGCTGAAACTTTAATTTATAGACTGGCTTAGATTTTGCAACGGTTGTGCACGAACTGTTCAGTTTTTCCTTCAATGATAATCGGTCTCAACAATATTTTTCATTTTAATAACTAGCTTAAAATAAATAAGTCATGTAGAAGCTTATTTCCTATCAGTGGCCAGACAAAAAGGACTAACATCGATATTTTTATTATAACAATTTGCATATAAATACACTTTAGACTTTTAAAATCACTATTATTTCAAAACTTTCATGTTTTTCTCCCGTTTTACGCTGGAAAAGGGCATGTTACAAAAGATTTTTTTTGTTTTATGAAGCGACACAATATCTCACAAGACTGAAACCTTCCCAAGTAATTTGGGTTGTTTAAAATTGATTTCTCTATAATTAAATAGAGTATCATAAAAATATAATTCCCAATGGTTACATGGTATAAAAATCAATTTATCACATTGATCAATAAAAATAATTGTTGAAAAGTTAAATACAAATTGTTATCGATGAAATTTGTGGTCATTCTTAACGGAACTCAGTACGGAAAGAGTGGAGTGTAGGGTTTCGTGTCGCCTGAAACCTAATTGTTCAACAGTTCTTTACATTTAAGTGTTCCGATCCTAATCTCCCCATTGGAAAAGGGGTCAGTTTTTCGATCAAGCTCCCTAACGATGGCCATAGGAATGTTAATGATGTTTATGCCCGGTCTTTGGGTTTCGGCGGTCCTTGTTAGCCGGTAGCCGGCATGGCATTCCCCAGAACGGCATTTAACGAGGGCGTTTTTCTAAAATAGTTCGTTTTACGCTCCAAGCTGATGGGAATCGCTGGAATATTATCATTCCCGGCGCAATCCTTCCTACGCGAATTCCGTCACATGTCGCGTGGGTGGAACATGACCGTTTTATAAATCGCCCCCGCAGAGAAAACTAGATATGCATTATTTACCGATTTAATTGAACCTTGTCGCAAAAATAATGGAAAGGCGTGGCCAGGAAGTTTGCATTTTAAATCGAGCTTGATCCAGTGGAAAGCAGATGATCATAGTTATGTCTCTCTGCGTATCAAATATTCAATTTTTTCCTTTATTCAATAATTTGAAACACCTCTTTTCTTTAAAAGAACTCGATAATTGTTCATTTTCCACATTATGAAACATTCTGATGTGCTATCCAAACTAATAAATCTAGAAATAATCTGGTTGGTTTAAATTTCCTGGACTATCTATTGTCGTTTGCTTTCTTTGTGAACAAGATTAAACTCAACAACAAAGATAGATACAGTGTGTAACTGTGTGGTGTTTAATGACCGTTAATTAATGATTATTTGGAGATCGTGAGATGGGGTCTGGTGTGATGTGGGTGTCAGAAAAACATTTTCTTTATCGTGCCAACATTTCGATCTTTATTGAGATCATCTTCAAGACCTGGGATTTATAAACGTTGTTAAAATATAGAAATACATGTAGGATGTGAAAAGATAAATTTATACAATTTTGAATCTAGAAATTTTTGGCTCAATCAAAGTATTAATACTCACTCAAAATGTTTGCTTTCTGTGTCGTTGAAGAGTCGGGTTCTTTGAGGTAAAAGGTCTTATGGCGAGAATTCGCCGGCTTCGCGTGGAAACAGCAAACTGCAAATAAAATAAAACAAAGAAAATGCTATACCGTAAAGTTAACTAGAAAAAGAACACAATATTTACATAAGGAAACAAAAAACACATTTATTCCAACGGAAAACTAAAATATTAGACATAGATTAATCTTAATTCTCTTAACATTTTAACAAACTTACACACTAAATGAATCTAATTATCTTAAAATTTAAATAAACATTCCATAAAAACTAAACTTTCCTGGGAATCAGTGTCCAGATATCCTTCATTTCCAGGCGCATAAAAATCTCCGCACCTAGGAATGTGGAGCACCCTCTCTGAAGTTGAGTGGGCTGCGATCGCCTTCGCTGATCAAGGAATTGATGATTTTCTATGATTCCGCTAGACCGTAGGGATACCACACTGGGAGCACACTGACCTCTCTTTTATTCCTTACTCTACTCTCCCATAAGCCTATCCTAGGCTGTCTTAATTTTGATTAAAGTACCGCCAATTTTAGTTTAGGTGGCATAAACATTCATGAAGTATCCCTGGCCAAACAACAATACACTCATACTATGTTATGCCTCCTATGTAAACGAATATAGCAAAGCGCCGATAAAGGGGAAAACGTTTTGCAAAAAAAAGTTTTAAAACTTTTTTTTTAAAAAAGGTTTTGCAACAATTCTCACATAATATTTATTTACAGGACGTTTTATATGTACCTCATAAAAGTGCTTCAGCCTGGTAAATTGTGGTACAATGTTACTAACAACAGAATTAAAACAACTCAAAAAAATAAAATAAAATACAACAACCATTTTTTCTTGTAACTTACGAGACCCTTTTACGATTTGCACGTCGAAATACGTAAAACTTGACTTTGTGTGATGGTTTTTAAGATAAGGCTTAACTACGATCGGTCGCATTGCTTAGACTGTTTTCCCGAACGATGAACATTCTGTCCTAATTAAATTAATGAGTTTGCTGCCGTTTAAAAAAAAAATTGCCTTCACCAGAGAGAAATATACCTCTGTCTCGATAGAAGATAGAAATTACCTTAGTGACAGTCTACATACATCCAAGAAGAGGATCTCACAGGAAGATTACACGTTGGCTCTATATCGTATGAATCGATTTTAATATCTTCGAACGCAGACTGTCCTTAAATGTAAAATAGACGCCATCCACAGTTGGACTAACGGCGGGTCAGAATGTGTTTCTTCCAGTATGACAAACGGCCATTCTACATACATACACACATGCGTGCGCTCCCTCTTATTGTTCCCATCCTGAATAAACTTGTAGATATAGTCTTGAAATTCTTTTGCGGTTACCTTGAGCTGATATGGTTGTAAGTAAAAAAGTGGTCGTTACTTTTAATAATGAAAACAGAAATATATTTTATATTAAGCCGTGCTTTGATGTAAATTCTCATTTTGTTTGATACATAATATTGTAATTATTTTTTGTTTTATAATCGAAATGAATTCCAAAACTAGCCGGCTGAAACATATCTTCACAATTAAAAAAGAAAAGAAAAAAAAATTGAATTGCTGAATTAATTGGATTTAACAAAGAAAAATGTCAAAGCCGATGCGATTGACGATAGTCTTTATTATTTTTCTCCTCCGAGATCCATTTTTATATTCCCTCGCTAAGCGTCCCTGCAGATACACATCCGAACGTGACTCGCTTCGGATTGATGGCATCGTAAGGGGGCAAAAATTCAGAGCCCGTTCCGTCGAGAGCAGTTTCCAACTTAATGGGACTACTATTTTTTTTAAGACACTCTTATAAGGGCACGGTTGTTTGGTGTAATATTTCTTAAAAAGGAAGCGGGCTCCCACACGGAAATACCGAAAATTACAGACTTCTCTTGCTCCTTCCGAACAAAAATACTGGTTTCAAAAGTGTTATAATTTACAACTATGTAACTTTTCTTTCACTGATCAATTATCTCTTTTGTTGTTTTCTATAGAAACGAAATTTTGAGTGGTGAGGTAAATTTGTAATTTCCTTTGGGTGTCCGTATATAGAAATGTAAACAATTATTCAGATATCGTGAGATGCGGTCTGGTGTGATGTAGGTATCAGAAAAACATTTTCTTTATCGTGCCGACGTTTCGATCTTTTATTGAGATCATCTTCAGGGCCTGGGGTTTACAAGCATAATTTACATTTAGAATATACATGTAGAATTTGGAAAAGTGAATTTATACAATGCAAAATATATTTTATATTCTATCAAAGTATTTCTACTCACTCAACGTGTTTGTCTTCTGTGTAATTGTGCCATTCTTGCGTGTCGTGTTGAGAGTTCCAAGTTTTGAAAAGATGATGCTGAAATTTAAATGAGAGAATTATTATTTTCAAAAATCCCTGCAGTCTATAGTTTGTAAATGAATGTAAATTAAAATTTTTTTAAAAATTTTAATTGGTTTATTATTGGGCAAGCAGGCACGAAAATTAACACCCAGTTGTTTTTCGTCGACTCTCCAAGCGAAGGCGAGTAATAACATGAACAATACGAAGTTTTACTTAAATACAGTTAATTCCTTCCATATAATCATTTATAATCTCTGGCTCCTAATCGTCTAAAGACCTAATGAGGAAGTAGAGAAGTTGGGTAATTAAACGTTTTCGGTGATGGTAATCTCAGAGGGCATTTAAGCGTTTCCAGATCTGATTGTACGTGATGACAAAGGATGATTTCCGACGAGTTGGGTGTGGCAAGAGGTCGAAATCGATTAATTCTTCATCTCTTTGGAAAAAAAAGGAATAACTTTTGAATTTATCAAACTGATATGATATTGGCAACCTATTTGTATGTTGTATTATTGTAATGATTGTAATATAGTAATACATATGAACTCTGTTTCAAATAAAGACAGAGAAGCAAACATAACTGATACAAAAATACGGTCATTATGAGGTCAACTAAAATCATGTGTGTGTGTGTGTGTGTGTGTGTGTGTATTTATATACATGTTATTATAAATGAATTTACTATACATGTTAGAATCAGATACTATTTTTGGGTATAACAAAAGAATTTAATTATTTCTAATAATGTTCATAGTAATTGAATTTATAAAAAGTGATTTCAAAAGGCTTACTTTACCACTATTTTAGTATTAGTCATGATGGAAACTAATTGCGAATATGGTCAAAAACGCTTAGGCTCGAATAGCAACTGTTTTCGTCTGCAATTGTTGAAATTTTTCTGCAATAGCTTAATGAGATGTAATTTTTTTATTGGAAGTAAATATATATGTTTGAGGTTTTGGTCATTAAATCTGAGATATAGTTAGTATATGCCGTAATTCATACAAGAGGAATGAGGTTGACGACTTTCTCGGCTGAATTTCTATTTCTCTTAATTTAATGAACTAGTTTGGAAAAACAGTATTGAAAAATATTAAACAAGTGTTGCTTGTTTGCTTTAAAAAACAACTCATAACTTAAAATTATCAAAAAAGAGTTTGACTTTAAATTGGAGCTTTTTATTGTGACGCTACAACCTCACACGTCAGTTCGTCCAAGGCACTCTTGAAAATGTTATACAGGACTGTGGGTAGAAAAAGGGCAGTGTGCTCCCGGAAGTGTAAGAATCAAGAAGCGGACTTCAAATACCAAAGCCCAAAGGCACTCAAATAAGTAGAGGCCTGATTCGCGGATGTCTATTGCTATTATTGTTACTCGTTTACAAAGTTCAGTTTCATTTTAAGTTTAATTTCGTTTATCCCCGAGTCGAATAAGAGTACCTTTTCATTTTCCTGTCTTTGTCTTTAATAAATTTTGTTTTAATTTTATTCATTATTCAATTAATAACCTTCCTTCCTATTTTAAACTAATTTTGAGAGGGCCATAACTGGCTTAAACGGGTATGATCACCGTTTGGTCGGTCATCACAGTTTTGTCCATTAGGTGAAACAGTCGCGGTAAATTTTACGATTTTTTCCTCATTAAATTTGATTGTGGGATTTCCTTTAGCAGTGGGATTCAGTGAGATTATCCAGTTCTGGCCCATCGTTCCCGTGTTAGAATTAGATTAACTGTGACATATATATTCCATTAGATGAGTAGGATAATCCGAGAGCCTAGAAAGTAATAAAGATTGAACTTTCTCCGACGGCCGGGCATCAGAAGAACCCTGAAATCGACAATTTATACATCAAAGACCAGCGGATTATGCTCAAATATATGTCTTGATCTAGTACAGCAACACTAATTAGATAGTAAATTAAGAAAGAAGCAAACGAATATTTATGTTTAATTTACCAGTGATCATGGACGGTCAGTAATATCGGCGGTAATTTGCATTTCATAATCATTTAATAATCATCAATGCTTTTATACACAAGTTTTAGATATTTCAGCGTATAGATTGCAAAATCCCAATATTATTGATAATAAATTAGTTTTAAACATTTAGATTCACACACTAGGTTAATGCTCGATTATAACTTAAAACATAAAATATTCTAATAAAAATTTTAAGAAATATTATACTCTGATATTTTGTGATGACCAAATCGGGCCTGTTTAGTTTCAATATAAAATTTAATTTTTATATGTAATTTTTCATGTTGTTACTTTTTCTTATAGATGCAGGGTGTTTTATCATTTATTGTTATCTTATATTTTATGCAATACATTTTACGAAGTTTTTTATTTAAAAAAGTCTTTTGGGGCTTAGTCCCTTTAATGATCAGGCTGCTTTTGTGTTACTTAGTACTCAGTATTTAACATTTATTTTCTATTACATTTTTAATTTTTAATTACATTTACAGAGTAACAAAAAAACTATTCTAGATAAAAATCTGCCAAAAATGAGGGAGACGGAATCCCGAAATGCATTGCATGCAATCCTTTTCAAATAAAGAATTTTCATTACAAAAGTTGCATAAAATACTAAATTTAATCCATTATAAAGCATAAATTTTACATTTATGTTTGAAAAGATACTAAAAACATTGAAATTTTTTCAAATAGCTCAAGGAAATTAAAAATGTATTTCGGGCAATCAAACTGTTCAGCTTTGACCAGATACTTAATCCCATTTAGTTTCCTTACTTATTCTTAAAGGCCAATGGTGCATAGATTGTCTAGAAGTAAATTTTCGATTTTCCCTCTGAGAATATTGAGTTGTTATAAATTTTTTTACACAAATAAGACTCAAAATGTATGAACTTGGCCGATCTTTATTTTCAGTATAGTATAACCTACATTCGCAATTTGTTCTTAGAGCCAATCTTCCCATTCTAATGCAAATTTTACCACATCGGATGATTCTACAACCTAAAAAAACTCTTACGCCATAACCATCCATCATTCTACCGCCCAATTACTATATTAAACATAATGGGCAAAATCCTAATAACTGTCTAAGCATATTCTACCCATTCTTCATTCCCGCAGTTTGAGTTCAGACTGCTAAATTCCTAGAAGTAGTATCCATATCGCGGTTGGCATTTGGGACTTCTATGGAAGCTCAATAGAGTCGCTTTTACCCACTACCTACACTATCTGATCTAGAAACCTTGTTAACCGACTGATACTTAGTTATTAGCTTATAAGCTTCAGAAGAACCTTAAAGAAATGACTTAGGACCCATCCTCTACACGGTATACACCGCATCTATACTTTCCAAAATTATCCATTGCTCGACACCTGAAAGTCATGCCAACCCCCCCCCCTGAGCGATACATAACATCAAAAATGTGAACATAAACGTTTATTCTAAGAGAAATAACCTCTTCTTCCATCTAGTACAATAGTAGCTCTCCTACCTGCTAATGTAGCCTCTACATTGTCACAAAATACTTACTGACATCCGAACACGAGTTTAAGTAACAAATTGTTTAAAAAAACTTTCCAATGGATATACAAAGTTGAGTTTGGAATGTATGGAAATATCTCATCTAAGTTAAACTGTGTTGTTTAATTTTTTATAAGCTAGTCTGTAATTGTTAAGAATAAATAGTTTTTTTTGATAGAAACAAATACGATTTATTTATTTCCCAGTAAAACATATTATTTTCTCTTAAAATCTCAATGAATTACATTAAAATGCTAATAGGTTTTTACTTTTTATTGTTCAGATTCAAAATATCGCAATTGAATTAAGTTCTTGAACAGGATTTAGTCAGTTGTACATATTTGATCTAATTTTACTTTTATTATTTCAGGTCTTAACCAACTTTTATAGCTCATTTGCTTTCATACTGCCAATCCAGCCGAATTCTACGTCGTTACCGGCCAATCTAGACAACCTTAAAGCAAATCTTATTATGACCGGAATTGACGACTGCTAAACACTCTAAATTAAATTTTTGCCGACAGTTCACGATAATTTTTTTTTTACAACCTTTTACTGCTTCAAGTGGATGGTCCATAAAATCAAGACGCCGTTCGTCGTGACCCAACGGTAAATGAAACGAAAAGGCATCTAACTCATTATGAATTAATAATAATAATAATATAATAATATATTAATAATTAATAATAATAATAATAATAATAATTAATAATACCTCCCGGGCATGAGGTTAAAATTCGTCCATGTCCCCTCCCGTGCCTGGTGGCCATCCTTAACACCCATTCCTATTACTAACCCACACCTTACCTTTCATTCCATAACAACCCATCCCCAACGCTAATCTGTCCCTTCTCCTGTTCCCGGCGTCCCAGGCTTTAAGGAGGGGGTGGTGTGCCGGTTCACTTTTAGTGGCAGCCCCACAGACCGGCTAGGGTTAGAAGGGTAGCTGCCTTCTAACCTAAAAATAATATGCTACGAAAAATACAAACAAAAACGCCGTACTTCCGGAAGGCGATATGCCGGTACTGTCAGGGGCCGAGGCCACCCCTGATAGTAATGGATAGGGCCTCGCTGGTTTAGATGGACCGAGCAGCATCTCCCAGCGACTGGACACTGCAAGACGGCTAGACAAAGGACAAATAACTGAATCAGCGCTGACGCTGCAGCCTTATGAGCCGACGTCAAAAAAGCGCAAGAGAGAAAGAAGAGAAGCTGAAACAAAAGATAATAACCTAGTTACATCAAAAGATAATAACTTTACAAGATTCTGGGTAATAGAAAAAGTAGAAGGAGATTTTAAAGAAGACTCCCCAATTCAAATATGTCGAGTAATCAACAAGCAGATGGGAAGAGTAAGAAACATGAAAAAATTATTTTCAGGAATCTTAAGTATAGAGGTAACCGACTCCCTCCAAGCGACAATGGTAAAGGAAACAAAGCACCTCGGTGTGACACCTGTCAAAACGACCCCCCATAGAAAGCTGAACTCATCCCAGGGCGTAATCTCGGCGAGAGACTTACAAATATGCTCTGAGGAGGAAATAAAAGACGAATTATCTGACCAGGGGATTATAGATGTAAGGCGTATTAAACGAAAAACAGAAAGAGGGTTAGTTAACACGGCCTCCCTGATCTTAACCTTTAATACCCCGACGATTCCGAAGGAAGTTCGAGCGATTTACCAGCGTTTTCTCGTCAGACCCTTCATCCCGGCACCTATGAGGTGCTTTAAATGCTTGAGGTTTGGCCACACGGCGATGCGTTGTAAGTCCTCGGTCTCCATATGCTCGTGTGGCTTGCCGGTACATGAAGGGCAAATGTGTCAAGACCCACCAAGGTGCGTGAACTGCCAAGGGCCGCATCATGCTAGATCAAATGCGTGCCCAATCTTAAATGAAGAAAGACAAATCCAAAAGTTAAAAGTCGAGAAAGGTATGGGTCATGTAGAAGCGCGTACTTTAGCACGCAGTACTGCTTACGAAAGAGATAACCTAACGTATGCTAGAGCTGCCGATAAAACGGCACATAAGATTAAATGTATGGAGATGGCCACTCAAACGGAACTCATTCCGGGGGGCCGCCGACCCCCTGCCCCCGCTGGAAGAAGGGGGAAAATCAAGGAGGGATATTCAAACACCCTCCAAACTAACAACCCTCCCAACGGCGGTCGGGATGGAAAAGAAGGAGGGAAATAGAATATCCTCCAAAACAAATCCTCTCCAACTAAAAACTAAAGTGGAGAGAAAGAAAACATCGTCCTTGGACGATGATATTAAACGAGGAGACGATTCCACCGACCCACAATCAGAGGTGTCATGGCCACAAAAATCGACACCCTGTACCTCAAGCAACCAGCCCACGGACCCTCCGGTGTTGAACACTGAAGGGAAAGTCCTTGTGGACTGGGAAATGGAAGTACCTGAGCCAGAGTCGGCGACAAGCTCGCTAGACTCGGAAGGCATGCAGGTAGTGGTCGGAAATAAAAAGAAAAAAAGGGGATGGCCAAAGGGAAAACCCCGAAAGCCATCCCACGAAAATGTCGAATCAAACAAGAAATGACCCATATCTAGGAAAACCTATTTCTTTTAACCCAAATTAACAATAATGACCGAAAATATTCTGCAATGGAACGTGAGAGGGTTCAAGAACAACATTGAGAGTATTCAAAGACTAATAAGAGAAGAAAGGCCGTTTGTTATAGCACTTCAAGAAACCCATTTTCTGCCAGGAGGAAGAATTTACCTGAGGGGGTACTCTTGCACAAGCAGGGAAGTACAACCCGAACCCGGCGGAAGAGCACATGGAGGTGTAGCACTATACCTAGATAATAAAATGAAACACGAAGAAATCCAACTGAATACATCAATTCAGGCGATCGCGATTAAGCTGAAAACACCAATGAACATGACTGTATGTAATATTTACCTCCCCGATAGGCGGTGGCACCACAGCGACATTAGGAGCATAATCGACCAACTACCCCGCCCCTACCTCATAATGGGAGACTTCAACTCTCATAATGTCATGTGGGGATCCGACAAAACGGATTCTCGGGGCGCGAGAATAGAAGAAATAATAGACGACTACAGAATGATTCTCCTAAATAATGGAAGGTGCACATATATGAATTCATACACCGGAAATTTTAGCGCGATCGACCTGAGCCTTGCCTCTCCGTCTATTACCGCTAGCCTCTCATGGAATACATTAAATGACGACTACCATAGCGATCATGTGCCAATTATAATCAAATGTTCCATCCGTAAGACGCATTATGTACCCGCTACTAGATACAACATAAAAAAAGCCGACTGGGGAAAATTTGTAAACGCCTTAAATGTGCCAGAACTGAGTGGGGATGTAGAACGCGATGTTCACATCTTCACCGAAAAAATCAAAATAGCCGCTGAACACTCGGTCCCTAAAACAGGAGGGCGTCCTGTGAGAAGAAACAGGGTACCATGGTGGACCGAGACTTGCAAAGTGGCAAATAAAGAAAAAAAAAAAGGCGTTCAAAAAGTTTAAAAGACATCCCACTATGGACAACCTGGTGGATTATAAAAAGAAAAGAGCTAAAGAAAGAACTATAATCCGCCAGGAAAAGAAATTGTGCATCGAAAAATATGTATCGGGATTAAACAACGATTTACCCTCGGCACAAATATGGAATAGAGTTCACCTAATAGCGGGAAAGAAAAACTCACCGACGATACCTATCCTGAAGGTAGGTGATAGGACTATCACTGAGCCGAAGGGAGTGGCTGATTTGCTCGCAGAATTTTATACAAACATATGGAGTAGTCAGTCCTATCCAGAAAACTTCCGTCGTGAGAAGCGCCGGATGGAACAAGTTACACTGGACTTCAATAGCGTCACAGACGAGGTGTATAACAAACCACTCACGATGGCCGAACTAGAAGAGAACCTAAGAGGACTAAAAGATAAATCGCCGGGTATCGACGAGGTCCCAAACGCTATGCTACGCCACCTACCGAAGGCGGCGAAACGTCACCTATTGAAGATGTATAATGAAATTTGGGACAGTGGAAGATACCCAGATCAATGGAAAGAAGCCATCGTAGTACCGATCAAGAAAGAAGGTAAAGACCCCAGTCAACCTTCGAGTTACAGGCCAATCTCACTAACCACTTGCTTGGGGAAGATCCTTGAGTCCATAATAAATAAACGGTTGGCATGGCTCCTGGAGACCCAAGGACTATACTCTCGATACCAGGCGGGATTTCGGAGGGGACATGCATCCATTGATCAAGTTGTTCTTCTGGAGAACGAAGTTCAGACCACATTCCTGAATAGGAAGCATGGGGTGGCCGTGTTCTTCGACCTCGAGAAGGCATACGACAAAACATGGAGGTATGGTGCTCTCCGGAGGTGTCATGAGTTTGGCTTACGCGGGAAGCTCCCACTACTTCTGCAGAGCTTCTTGACGAATAGACATTTTAGAGTGAGACTGGGAAGCACGTTATCAGAAATGAAAGAGCAGGAAAACGGAATCCCTCAAGGATCTGTTCTGTCTGTGACGCTATTTTCGATCGCGGTAAATAGCATCATCGAAGGAATCGAATACCCAATACAGGTAATGCTCTATGTCGACGATATCGCAATTTACACGCATGCAGAAAACCTACTAGAGGTACGCAGAAGATTGCAGACCGCGATCGACAGAATGGTTGCAAATGCCGAGAAGATAGGTTTTCCTTCTCTACGAATAAAACGAGGGCAGTCCATTTTTGCAGGCTGAGGAGACCTCACGATCCTCCTCGGCTCAGCATGGGGGGTGAACCCCTCGGGTACGTAGAGGAGGCAAAATTTCTCGGCATAATATTTGACGAAAAATTGAGATGGCAACCACAAATAAAAGAAACTGAAGTCCAGTGCAAAAAGATCATCAACCTCCTCAGATATCTAGCAAGCTACAAATGGGGAGCATCGAGAGAGGTTCTGATGACACTATTTAAATCGCTGCTATGCCAGAAATTATTTTATGGATGTATGGCCTATGGTTCGGGAAGGAGAACACGCCTTAAACGGTTAGACAATATATACATGCAAGGACTACGACTAACCACTGGCGCGTTTAGAACAAGCCCGCTCAACAGTATTTGTGTGGAGGCGGGGGTGTTACCCCCTACATTTAAAAGAGAAGAGAGAAGCCTCAAATATTACGTGAGCAAATGGGCAAAACCGAACCACTTCTTGCACAAAACCTTTTTTGACCCGAACTACAGAAACAACTATGAACTCCTAAGAACCCGGACGAGACCTTTAGCTATTAGGGCAGAAGAAATATTGAAGACAAGGGGAATAACCCTCGATAAAGTGGAGGAAGAAAAACCCCCCGAAACCCCACCATGGACTCTCCCCACACTTCTAGTCCGGTGGGATATGGCAAATTGGAAAAAGTCAGATACCCCCCCCCAGTTATACAAGAACCAACTCCGCTCACTCATGGAGGAATTTAGTGGAGATAGTCCCATATACACCGATGGATCCAAGACGAAGACTGGTGTGGGTGCCGCCGCCTGCTTGGGGAATGAGATATCGACATTAACACTCCCCCCATCAGCTAGTGTATACACGGCGGAATTACATGCCATATCTCTCGCGCTAAGGATTGTTGAAAAAACGCAAGAAAAACAATTCATAATATGCACAGATTCCCTAAGCGCGATACAAGAACTCAGGAGTAGATCATCCGCAGACCCATTAATAAGAAAAATATATGAGCAAATGAAAGGGATCGATGTCAGTGGGAAAAAGGTTGTGCTGGTATGGGTCCCCGGGCATATTGGTATAGCCGGGAATGAACAAGCTGATAAGGCAGCGAAGCTAGCCACAACAAGACCACACGACTCTTCCCACCCTGTACGTCCAGCGGATTTACAAAGAACAATTACTAATGCAATAAAACAAGAATGGAGAATCCGCTGGAACGAAAGAAACACATCCAAATTATTTATATGTAAGACTGACATCGATCCCTGGCCTGCGGAGGTTGGGTCAAGAAGAGAAAAGGTCATACTTACCAGGTTGCGCATAGGTCATACCAAGATCACACACGGTCACCTTCTCTTGGGGGTAAGACCACGTAGGTGCCCGTTGTGTAGAGAAATTACTACGGTAGAACACATACTAATAAAATGCAGTAAACTTAAACTGGAGAGAATGAAATATGGCATCCCGAATGACCTATGCGCGGCCTTGAGGCACGGCAATAACCACAGATCGCTCATCGATTATCTCAGGGCCATAAATATTTATAAATGTATATAATCCTATGTACGTTCATGTTTGTGATGTGTGTTATTTATTGAAATGAATGTATTTATTTGAGTGAATGAATGTGTTTATCCCTAATTACCCCGAGGAATATCGAGTACTCTGGGGTAGTGTGAATGAACTGTAATGTGCGAATGTAATTTATATGCGTGAATGGATAGGTTTATGCCTATTTACCCCGAGGAATATCGAGTACTCTGGGGTAGTGTATATGCTAACCAGACTATCATACGAGGCCCTGAGATACTTGTATTTTATACACAATTGAGAGGCTAGTGTGAATAGAAAATAAAGGAACGAAGAGAGAGAGATGGTTACCGGGAACGGTACCTGAATGTAGAAACAAAAAAATAACGAAATAAAATAAACGCGAGAAAGGGGAAAAAAAAAAAAAAAAAAAAAAAAAAAAAAAAAAAAAAA
>CM077105.1:34317392-34360469 GCA_039619505.1 Cimex hemipterus | reverse complement strand
AAAAAAAAAAAAAAAAACATTAATAATAAACAACCTTCCAATTTGTCCTCGATGTACGCGAAGTGGAGAACGCATAATTTTGACAATAAAACATATTTTGGCCGACTGCCCCACTTTACAACCCTTTAGGCAAAGGCTCAACCTTTCGAGCAGTTTACAGGAGTTACTGGGTTCCCAGGGTTCCTTTCGAAGAGCGCTTTTCAGTTTTCTCAAAACAATGAAATTTAGGCCTTTTCCCATTTTACCATTGAATGCCTGCTAATGTCTGCATAAGAGTTGTGCGTGCATGATTTCTTTTTTCAGAAGCTTTTGAGGCTGCCGGAGCGGAAAAATAAAGTGGAAGACAATAAAAATTGCGGGGTAATACACTACAATGCCCAATATCGCAATTTAAATAAGAAAAATAGCTCCTTCAAAAAAAAAAAAAAAAAAAAAAAAAAAAGAAATATTATTTTGTCTTGTTTCTTATTATTGTTATGTAGAATTAGTTATCATACTTGAATGGAAGAATAAAAGGATAAAGATGAGCTAATCACGCTGAGATTGTTGCAGGTCTGACTCCATTATTATTATTATTAGCCATACAAGCCTATGGGGAAATTTTAATTTATGAAAAAAACACACAATTTTAATTAAAAAAAAAGAAACAGAAATAAATTTTATAATTGTATTAAATTTATTGTAACTTGGCCTTCCGAATTAAGAATTAAGAAAAGAAAATCAAAGCTTGGATGGCAATAGGATAAATTAGGTTACGAGTGAATGTTTGGAGTCAGAGTTTTATAGCACTCAGAAGAGATATAGCAAACCTAAAATAGAATGTTTGGATGTTAGGGCGTGAAATGACCTTAGCCGTTAAAACGCCCTTAAAAACTAATAATAATAATAATAATGAACGTACTGAATAATTTCCGTTTTATTTTTACTGATTAGGAGAACAGAAATTTCTTAATAGGTCCTGGAAGATGTTAAGTTTATAATAATTAAGTAAATAACAATACATCCTATTAAAAAAGTTTGTTAAGGCATTTTTCTAAAATTTTTTTTATGGCACTTTATGTTTAAATTACCTAAATATTTCTTGGCGTCAAAATGAACGAGGAATATTGAGTGGAACTACAATAGTTGGTGAGTGCTACAGTAATGCAGTACTGTCGGATGTGTTCAGTATGGAATTGATTTAATGATAATGTAAAGTGGTATTTCATTTGGAGTGTAACAAAGCTCTATTTTTCAATGTCCCATCAGTAATTTTATAATTATACTTAAATGCCATTGTTTAGATCATGTGGTGCCGTCCAGATCTTTTTATTGATGAACAATGATGATTTATGTAGGACAGAACACGGCTTTACAGTTAGCCGGCAGTACCCTCTCGAGTGTGGTAAATTGGCGAAATAATATTCATAGAGGAGCGTCGGTGGCCGCAAGGTTCAGTCTTTGACACGGCGCTCATCACTGTCTCGGGTTCGAATCCAGCCGACCTCCCTGCATTAAAAAAAACAAACTTAAAAATTTTCAATGAAATAATTTTGCGTACAATTAAATTATTTATTTTTTCTAAAAGGCTTTTATTATTCTCTCAGCATCCAATTTCATTTACAATTGCTTGTATTATACAATTTTATCTGTGAGTTTATCAGTGAACCGAGCCATCGATGGAATGTAAGATCACCTAAAAATCATAACAGGGAGAATTACATGCACCTCCGAGATAAGAGCGGCTTAAGGGATGTAATCTCACAATGCCGCTTTGTCGTGATAAGACTGACCTGATAAGTAATAACTAATAATAAATCGAGCTCCCGTATCCCTGGAAAATGGCGAGACGTGTGATTTGGTCCCCTACAAGATTCGGATTGCGATACCCTGTGATTTGGATGTGGCCGCGGCTAATTCACGCTTCCGCCACGTCACAATGTTTAAAATCCTGTTAGCAATAAAAATCCCCTTGTTCATGAGCCGAGTATAAATCTATAATAGACGGCTGGCCGGTCGGACACGTCCTCACTTGTTAAAAATTTTCTCTGAAATATCCGTATCATCGGAACAGAATGTCGGCCGTTAAAATAGTTTAGCCTATGGGAAAAATTGTTATTATTCTTCTCTGGCTTGACCAATTCAGCAGATTATATGTTTCGACCATTTTATGAGATATATTGGGTCCGGCATTTTAATTTACAACAGTAAAGTTTGGGATCATTTTGATTCGCTTTTCACGAGAGGAAACGCTTTGTGCTAATTTTCGCGTAAACGACAAAACATAAAAATTCATCCAAATATATAGAACTGTTACATTATTCACAATATCATTAACTTAAAATTTATCTGCCTTGTAAAAAAGAATCATAATTCTGGATCAGATAAAAATTTTTCTTTTGAAAACAACTCTGGGTCCTCTAGGTTTGAAGTTAGAATGAATTCACGTTGCTCTTGTTAAGTTTACAACACACTTAAGAAAATGTGGAAAATTTTGGAAGCTATTGACCTTTCCATCAAAGAAAACAATAATAATCGTAAGCTATCATTACTATTTCCATTCCCTCTTTTTTTAAAAAATAAGTTGTAGTATATTACAACTACCTTAAAGGAAGTAATAAATAAAAGTGAGAACGGTAGGTAAAATAAAACAAAATTAAAACCAAGAGTGGAGAAATGGTATTACTCCAATGTTACAATAATATTGTGTGTTCAATTGATACGTGTGTCATTATCACTTACACTGTCATCACCATCACTTCCTAGAAGATCTCGGCCATTGTTACTTCAGTCAGCGAGGAGGGTTTGAGGGGATTCGTCGGGATGCGAGGTTTCTGATGTGTTGATTTACGTTAGTTGGGAGGTTTTTATGAAATTTACGCTAACGGAAACCGATTTCATCTTGTACGAATTTCACGAATCAATCTATAGGGAAGTAGGTTGTACGAAGAACAGAATTAAGTAGGTATGTAATGAATGTGATGGCCTTTTTGGAAGGTGCTGGAGAATTTTTGGGGTAATAAGATCAAAGCCTGGCTCTTTCTTGGATTTTAGGTGTTGTAGGGTAGAATGAACGTCGGAAGGTGATCAAGCTTTTGGAGGGAGGTGTATTGGAATCGGTGAATGTAAATATTCATTAATAAGTTCTGGATAAGTTTCGTCTATTATGTTGACATGTGGGGTGAACACTGTGTTCAGGTAAGAGGCAAAAGCATTCGCTTTTTCCTCATCTGACTTGGCCCAACTGCCGTCGACTTCGCGAAGCGGGGTAGATATTTTGTGGTAAGGTAAAATATTTTTGGCTGCCACCCAGAGAGATTTATTTTCCGTTGATGGTGATTCAGTAAATCGGAGCGATATGTTTGCAATTCTGTAGTCGGCTTATGTGTTAGTTTATTTAGTTTTCGTTTATCTGAAGGGTAACGTGTTCTTTGCCATTCTTTACGAGCTTGACATTTTGATCGTATAAGGTAGCGAACATAATAACATAAACATAAAGGTACGATAGTGTGCTGAGAATATGTGTTTTGTGGATGTTGAATTACTGATCGATTCAGTTATTGCTAATGTGACTTTTTCGATTGCAGTGTCTATTTCCTGGTGTGGTTTAAGGGGGGGTTTTGAGATTTATTTTCTGTTCCAAATGTATTCCAAATTGTTTCTAGTCTACTGGGCCGTGTATTAATGTAGCTGTAGGGGCAGTTGGAATGGGATAGGTGTCGGTAGTTAATAGAACAGGATTATGAGCCGATGAGAGATCATTCAATGTATAGACATAGTGGTGAAGTGAAGAGAGTTTTTTTTGGCTTTATCAGGGATATCCTGCCAGATTAAGGTACCAGTGACAAACATTCAAAGTGACTATCTATGTAATGGAATGACTAGATCAATAAATAGAATAAATAAATAAATAAATAGGCTTAAAATATATAAATAATACGTAAACATTAATATCACAATTATTGAAGTATTTGAACAGGGCGTCGTAGACCTCCGTGTCACCTTCTGCCAGCAGCGAGCTTAAGTTCAGTGGCCTTTTCACTAGCCCCAGCGCGTCCAATTCTTTCAGAAGTTCTTCTCGCTGTGCCTCATATTCGGTGCATTGTAGAAATATATGGTCAAGACCCTTTTCTACGTCGCAGGTTCCGCAGTTTGGCGTTGTTCTACAGTTAATCCTGTTTACATATGAGTCGCAATTGCCATGTTGAGAAGAAACCTTTTCCTCTCTCTTTTTCTTGAAGTGAAGATGTCTAGGAGATCTGGGCGTTGTTAGCAGCAGTGGGCCAATATGTAGGATCAGGAGGAGATTTGAAGTTGAGGCGTTGGGCAGACAGGACACTGTGTAAGACACCCTCGTGGATTAGCTACCCTGCACTCCCCACTGTGGGTGCTTTGCATTATAATCACTACCGGATAGAAAACGTGGGCCAATGCTCTGGAAAAAGGATAGAAACTGTTGGTGGGAAATGTTATGATTTGGCGGACAGTATATAGCTGCTATAGTAAATTGAAGGGTGTGGAGGAAATTTAAGGCAGTGTACTGTAAAGATACAGAAGATTGACTAGGAATCAGATAATGGTTTAACGTGTTGCAAATTAAGATAGCAGTACTTCCATAAACCATATCCCTGGGATGGTCAGTCCTGCATGTCCTGACATTTTGAATGTAAAAATTAGATCGTGATGTAAAGTGTGTCTCTGTAACCAGAACTATGTCTATTCTTTTTCCTTGTAGAAGTATTTCCTGTTCGTTGAAGTGGGAGTTCAAGCCGTTGGCATTAGTTTAGAGAGTTAGAGGGTGATGAGATGGCATTAGGGTGTGTTAGCGAAACGGGTGAGACAAGTTTCTCAACGACAGTTGTAAAAAGAGAGATTAGAGGGCTGATGAAAGAGCGGAATTTGTGTATAAATGTGAACATCATTGAAGTTAGGTCTGAAGAAGTGGAAGGAGAAGAGATGAAAGAAGGGGTAAGGTTTGTCTGTGGTTGTGACTGTGATGGTCCTTTGACGGCTTGGGCGTCGTTAACGCTGGTTCGACATGCATGATCAGATCTTACTTACTGTAGTGGTGGAGGAGTACAAGACTGGTGTCTTGTAGGAATTTTGTCTTCCCAGCAGTTGTAAATTTTTGTTTGTGATGCATCCTCTGTAGTTGGCTGGATGATTACCATTACAAAGCGAACAAGCAGCAGGAGTTTCTTTTGATTTCGTACAATTTTCGCTCCAATGATATTCTGCGCATTTCACACGCACCGTGGTACATGGTTGCAATATGATCTGGTGTGTCCGTACTTTTGACAGCGTTTACAATTCAAATTTTCTTATTTTTGAATGGTTCTTCTTCACGTATACGACAATCGTAGAGAAGGGTGATCATACATATAACCTGATTATTTGGTGAAGGTTCGAGGTCCAAAAAGAAAAGCGGCAGTTTGATTTTTGCTGCAGATTGGATGTTGGTTACATTTCGGACTTTGAAATCGAGTTCTCGTACGCGTTTTTCTATTTCATCAGGAGGGATGGAGGGATGAAGGTTTCTTAAGACAACTCTAAATGCTCGTTCTTCTTTTAATGATAGGTGTGGAAGTCGCATTTTTATGCTTTAAATGGGTGTATTAGTTTCCTATAATCGTCTGAACTTTTCACGCGAACAATGGTGCAGTCATTTCTCGCCTGACACTGGAAATTTTCCCCAAGAATTTCCTTTATGCCTTTATAAAATAAGGTAAAGTTAACTATGTTTCGAACGAAGATCGGGGGAGGTTGATTGGAGGTGTTATTTTGCGAGTTTGCATTCACATTTGATGTTATTTGATTTGGTTGGTTTTGAATATCGTACTCATCATCTACAACGAGAACTCCAAACTTATTTGGTGATATAAAATTAGGAGTATGTGTTGTAGATAGTGAATGATTGGACGATGAGGTAGAAGCTATTTTCTTAAAAATTTACATTTACCAGATCTCTATTAACAGCTGACAATGACAACTTTTCAATAGCGTCTTATATGTCAGTCAAACAGTAGTTACAGATGCAAGAAAATTGAACCTAAATTTTATAGAAAAACGTTGGAAACTCGTAAAAGTTTATCTTCTACTTGATTTTGTATTTTCTTTGCTTAAGGTTACAATAAAAGAAATACTTGAATTTCATACGATTTTTGTTGAAGGAACCGTCGAACACTCATTAATAGATTAGTCTATTGTATGTATCGATAGGCCGCGCCAAAGTCTGTTCAGTCTAGTGTACAAGTGCTCTTTGAAACAAAACGGACTCAGTAGATCAACTATTCGCCTACTAACCATTAACTTGTGATAAATTTTAAAGGTTAATTTGAAACGGGTCAATAACCATTAGAGCGATTCGAATCCGTGTAGTTCTTCCAAAACGATTCTTCAGGCAAACCAGTTTTTATTACTGTTCTAAGATCACATTTACAATGGGGTACAATTAGGGTACAGCCATTTTCGGTTTCTAACTCCCTTCAAGGGTTCAGATTAAATACATATGTAAATCCGAGATAATTGGGATGTTCCAACAAGTCTGATATAGGTTCAAAACGGTACATAAGAGTATGCACCTAAATTAATTTTTTTCTTCGTCCTTTTTCAATTTTTTCTCAAATGTCTAGCCGCTCCGGTATTTATGTACTGGTTTTCTGTGTATAAAGTGATCTTGTCATGCCAGAATGACCCTAACTGTATTCAAATTAGGCCCTTTATTGTCGAACTTAATAATGATATATTTGGAATTTGTGAACCGTTAATACAAATTAATTGCTCCGGCCGTGTATCATGCAACTTACATAAAATAATATCTGCTAATAATCCCTGAAAATATTTAAAAGCAAACGTACTAAATTAACTAAATAATTGAGATGCTACAAATTAACCATGTCCATCCCAGGAGAGATTCACATCCATAACTACACCAAATTGGTTGGTTATCTAGACTATTTCCTAAATTATAAGTTTCTGTATTTTTTTAATTTTTTTTTAATTAAAAAGGCCGGGCCAGAGGCGACGGCGGGAATCGACCCCGCGACGGCGGGGTCTACTAGCCGAGAGTCTCTCACGCTAACCACTCGGCTACCGCGGCCCCCTTTTTTTAAACTTAAAATTGCTTTTCTCACTTCATTTGTATTAGCGTTAGTGAAGTTAAAACTCGAAAGATGGAAACTTATTGGATTTGACTGTGCTGCATTAATGTCATTTTTAGGGTTTTGAGTTAAATTGATAGCTATGTTAGAGAAATAAATATTCAAAACATTTCCACTTACAAACTGACCAGATATATTATCATTTTTACACGTTCTTTTTTTTTGTTTATCATTTTCCACTTCTCTTTTTGGGTATTGCCACGTTCGTTTATTAGTTTATCATTAAACTTAATTTTGCTTCTATTAATCTCTTAGTAAACTGACTTTTAAGTTTATTTTTTATCTTTGGAATATTTTTATCGTTTGTGCTTGTTTGCAGATAGTTCATGGGGTTTACTCTTTCTCTGAGTTCTACAAATTTCTACCAAACAATTTTTTTTTGTTTTTATCATTTTGCTTTGTTTTATAACACTTAAAACATTTTGATATAATAATGTTTATGAAGGCATTCAATTTTTCTTCAACATTTGTCAGACCATCAAAACTCTACTTCAATTTATATTGTCCTTATAACACTCAAACATTCCAGACCCTGTTTTGTTATGGATTGAACTAATTAAACCTATTCGTTTTGCTTTCCTCAAGAACAATTCTTATACTCATGCAATTATGATCAGAAGGATTGTTATCTAAGACAGCAATGTCAGTTATATTTATACCAGAACCCTTACAAAACCCGGCAACAAAACTTCACTTAATCCAGGGATGTGTATAAAAATTATCTAATAATAATAATAATAACAACCTGATAAATACCTTAAAGCTATCATGCGTTTTTTATACTGGAAAAAATTCTAATCTAAAAAGCTATTAGGTGAGAGATAGATATCCGATTTGAACCGAACGGATAAGAGGTACTTAGGTCTGGAAAGGCCCAGCCGTGTCCATAGCTATTAACCTTGTTGGCAAGTTAACTTTTAAATTAGCCTTGTTCGATCAGCTGCCAAACAATGGTAAAAGTAAACGGGTATAAAACAGCCATTTGCGAGCTTTCCAAATATCCACAATAAGACGTATGTTCAACTCGTTTATCCCTCGGGTGGTCTGCTCACAAATGTTTGGCCATTTAACTTATTTGGTCGCATTTAATGCCACACACACAAATTAATATAAAAAAGATACATAAGATATTTTATCCGGTACTAAAATTCCCCCCGAGGCCTTCTCTTAACGGTTATGCAAATAAAATCCTTCCCCCCCTCGACGTCTCATTAGGGCAACACCCTTCGTTTATATACTTTATCGATTGAACCATCTCATATTTTTAAATTAAGAAATGTTTCGAGCCCGAATATTGTTTAAACGTAGAGTCTTAAAATAAGTACTTACTATACTCACGAGTAGGCCTTCTGATTTATTAAGCCGAATGTTACATATGGTGGATCCTCCACACCTCACCGTTACACCCTTTCAAATCGGAGCCTCCGTCTAATCCCTTTCACGTGACTGACATCGCCCACTATATATTTATTTATTTTTCTAACATAGGCATCGTGAAACTTCACGCCCCTCATACTGTCATTATCCTGCATAGTGCGAATGTATTGTTCCAATCAGTCTTTTGAAGACTTAGCACTGATTTCCTCTAATAATTTATCATACAATTAACAACATTTATTTTCAGACAAAAATTAATTATCCTCATGGTTAGGTCTTAGTAAACGTAATAGCATATAAGAAAACTTCTGAACCATTCTGTTCTGTAGTTGACGAGTTAATTGTTTTCATTTTTTTTCAGTTTTCAAGTAGTAGTATAATTTCCTCTCTTTATAAAAATAAAATCAATATAATGATTACGTGCTTCTTTTGGATTTTAAAACAGTAGGTTTTTGGATTTCTTATCGGCAGTGTTGACCATTTAATTGAGTTTATATAGATTTGTTAACATTATTATTCTTTAGAGTTTGATCTTAGGATCTTCAGGAATGAGATGGAGAAGAAAAGCAAACAATTAAGTCATAGCCGGATGTTTAAGTTTAGTTCTCTTTTGCTGAGACGAAAACGCTTAGAAATCAAACAAACGTATTCTTATAATCACACAAATATTCAGTTTATTTACAAGGTGTCAGAAACTTAATGCCACTCCTGTTTTTCTCCAAATCAAGGACAAAATTTTAAAAGGTAACCCTTTAATATTTCACGTAGAAATTGAATACAATAATCGAATATGTATTTTTTTTTGGGGGGGGGATATCCATAAAAATCGTACCCTTAATTTCAAATGGGACCCCATGATTTTTCCATTGAGTTTATGAAACTAGATTTTGGTATAGAGGGAAATAAACAGGTCGATTAGCTCGCCGAGGAAGTAACAGCAGCATTCCAACCAATTTCAGCAAAAACTCTAAAAATGGATAGACAATGAAATGCATCGCCCACAGGCGGAATAACGAAAGAATTCTTTCTTTCCGTCTCAAAGGTACTAAAAATGAGGCGTATCGGAATCATCTGCAAACTGAAGCTGATTGCTTCAGTTTATAGAAAAATAGCAGCGTATCCTTAGCGTGTTCCTGCAAGTTCAGTCTGTCGGTTTATTACCTTCTTTGGGAATTCGTCGCCTACTGTGAAGTCGGTGCTCCTCCAGCCGGAACTAACACTGTTGGTACATTCTTAACTGAAATATTCGCTTTTTGATCAGAATTTACTGGCTTCCAATGCCATGTTTATGCATTATTATGGATTAATCCGAACTCTATGTCAGGTAATTTTAGTAAATTGTGGAGCATGTTGATATACTAAATGTTTTAAAAAAATTCTTATAATGGTCATATTTTATTAGGTTGTGTTAATTTTGTGTGCTTTATTGATGATATTTAAACCCTGATTTTATCTCCTCACGTTTTCATAATTTCAATATCATATGACAATTATGGGCAAAATACATTAATTTTAAATAGCTGCTCTGATATTATCTGAATACCGTTGCAGATACTTTGGCGAGAGCAAACCGGATCATTAGTGATTGTGTTGGCTGATAAAGGCTGGCACTCACTAAATCTTTTCTGTTATGTGCCCTCATTTGTAAGAATGTATTGCCTCAATAATTTTATAAATAGTAGATTTTTCATATAATACTAATTTACCATTGATAGGATGAAACTCCAACGATCCTACTTTTTTCGGAAAAATAAATTTACAATATTCATTTTTGCATGATTTCTAATTTGAATATAATATGTTTCTATGTATTTACTCCTCTGGTAAAAATGACTTTCTCTTGTTTCCACAAGCTTAAAATTTAAACCATACTATAACTTATTATAATTGTTGTAAATCAAATATGTTTTAAATGTGTAAGCGAAAGCTTAAAATCTTTCCAAATTTGTATATTTGATAACCTGAAAAATAAATTAGGTTGTTAAAATTATTCTTTATCAATTACTGAATGAGGTAAACTGACTGAATAGCCTTGGAGCAAGCCAGATGAACTGACAAAAACAGGTTTTATAGGTTATCAATCTTATATTTATCTAGTGGCTATATCTGATTCCTGTTTCTCCATTATAAATTTCAGTTGTCGTTGGTGATAACACATATTTTTAATACGATTACCCAATTTTAATCTATGTTAACAATTGCACCTAAATATTTATTTCTTTTCACCTCCTCAACAATTCTGAATGAACAACTATGTTTGCAATCGCAGTCTGTGCAAATTCGTAAAAACATTTTTTTCAATTATTTAAAATTACTCCCTTTTTATCAAACTAATTTTTTAAACTATGTGTATCTTTTTTACCGCTTCTTTAACATGTCTTCATCCTTTTCCTCCTTAGCACCAGGATCATATCATTTACGAAAGAAATATCTTACATAAATAAATTAATTTATTAATTTGCTTGATTCCTAAGGAGACTTGGATAGTTTCGAAAACACCTTTTTCATTTTTTCACGTTCGACCTTTTTTCGCGTCATCTTTAGCGCATAAAATGTGGCGCTATGTTGTGTGAAACTATTGTCCTCTAAAAATACACACACAAATAATTTTTAATTACAATGAATTTTATGCTAGTATCGTACATACTGAAAATCTATAGGGTTCTGTATTATTCACGTGCGCGCGTGTGCAAGTAGGCGCATGCGTGCGGGTGCGTATATTCCAAACCTGGTGGTGAAGGTGAATGAGCGCCAATATTAAGGAGTCAGCAATGGACTGGAGGAGTTTCGCGTATAACTGACAATGCGTTCCGCTACCCAAACCCAGCTTAAGCGACTTCCATAGCTCCTAAAGGATCGCGAAGATAAACAAGTGGCATTTATTTTTAATTTACTGCCAGGGCTAATAGTCAAATGTCTGATTTAATAATGTTAAAATAACTATGGGTCGGCATTCTTCGTTAACATATTTTCTGCACTCTCTCTTAATAATGGCTGAGAAAGGGAAAATCAGCGTTGCGAGACCGTTTTCAATGCCTACTATAACTAGTTTTAATGCTCTTCGCATTAAGGCAGCGCAATTAGTGGTACCTTGGGTGTTTTCAGTACGATTTGCCGAGGTCTATTACCGCTAACAATCACAAAATTACAATTTGCGAGCTTGCATTTATAACTTCTGTCATTATTTTGTCGCATACTTTTTGATTTTCACAAGCGCTAGTTAAATAAAACTCAAAGGCTTTTTCATTACTTCTTTTGTTCAGATGAACAAGTATTTAATTTTATTTTAAAGAAGATGATATTTTGAAGTGTACTGTGTAAATGCTAAACTTTTTTGGTTTTTCATTTTATCTATTCATCTTCTTAACAAGTCTCCTCAAGCAGTTTTTGATCAAATGTATTAGATAACGTTTTAAGAATTTTTTTTTGTTTTAAGAATAGATAACGTTTTTGTTTTTTTAAATTATGACTGACGAAAAGAAGCTGTGTTATTATTTTCATTGATTTAAAGGCATTTTTTAACTGTGAAGACATAAAAATGTGATGATTATAAAACAATATTGGCATCTTTTTCAAATAATTGATATAAGAAAAGTATGTTTATAAAGGGAAAGCGGCTATTTCGAGTAGGTTGCACGTGGTATGATGTATTTGCACCCTTTTTCTTTATATTTCTTTATGTGTTTTTACATTTTTTAGAAAAAATAGTTTATTCGCGAATCAGGGTTGGTCGTTCTTTTATTAAAACGCTCAGGTACGCAATATTCAAGAATATTGTCTTGATTGTCGCTACTCTTCGGAGTATACAATATAGAATAAATTAATGCCTGAATAGTTATTTGCGGAATCAAAATGTTAATTCAAATAAAGCAATGATTATTGTTTTCAGAATAGGAGGCAGGCTAATTTTAAAAGAAAATTGGTTTTTAGGGGTACGTTTTCTTACGCCGATAATTCGCCGGCTTCGCTCCGTGGAGACGGGCAGGGTTACTTAATACTAAATTTGAAAATAAATAAATAAAATGGGCGCCACGCTGTTTATATGCACGGAAACAGCGAACCGGAAAACAAAATAATAATAATACAAAAAAATACCAGAATATTTACATAAGTAAACAGAAAACCAAACACATTTATTTCGATAGAACACTAAAACATTAATCTTAAAACCTAAACTAAACTCTCCTTAAAACTAAACTTCCTTAAAACTAAACTTTCTTAAAACTAAACTTTCCTGCGGCAGCGTCCAGATCCGCTTCTTTCCAGGCGCTTAAAATCCCCGCTTCTGGGTGTGTGGAGGGAGCACCTTCTCTCCAGATGAGGGAGTCCGCAACCGCCTTCGTTGATTTCTTCCTTTTTTTTCTTTTCTCCTTTTATCATCCGGCCAGGCCGTAGTGATCCGTGACGTAAGCCTATCCTCGGCTCTCTTAATTTTCAATCACTCATCGCTTCTTAATATAGGTGGCATTAATTATATCATGTTACGTTACGAACGTAACAGTTTTCTATGGTAAACAGTAATACTATAGGTAGGTCTGCCTTCCTTGTTATGTACTATAAAAATCTCTTTTCTTGATTAAAATGTTTCCTCCACAACTACGAACAAGTGCTCACAATTTGAAACTATTGCAAGCAGTTTCGATATTTTATTTGTACAGTTAAACGTTTATTTTTCACCAACATACAATATAATTATACGTTTTTTGTTAAAGATAGACGCACACAAACATTACCCCGAACGCCAAAATAAATAGACATTTTGAATGAAATCGAACGTGAAAGAATTACGAAAATTAAGGGCAACACTATCCTTCTTATTCAAAAAGTTTTATCAGTCAAAGTTGAATATTTAACTGAATACTAAGACATTTTCTTCTGACAAGCTGTTATTTTGATTATAGTAAATAACAGTTAGAACCTAGCGAAAGGCAGAAAGTTTCATGTTAAAAAGTCGTTTTCAGTCAATGCTGAAGTTTTAAAACGTGACGACGTTTATTAAGACATAATGGACCGGGCAAATGACTAGAAAAAAACATTGGATGGTTTTTATTGCCTCGAGATATCTAAACAAACGTTAAAAACAGGTCTTTTCACACTTAGAAACGCCAAAACCGTGATTACCCAGACGTCATAACGGAATCATAATTCTGGCCCAACCTCATTGTGTGCTGCATTAGCATAAACGGACGTTCTTTACACCCACCCGCCCAAGGGTGTTTCCACCTAGGAAGAAGGAACGATACGAAAGAAGCAGGCAGGACGTTGACTTCTTTCACGTTTTACTAATACAGTTCGACACCCACTCGTCTTTGTAGGTTGATGGCTTCTGGCCTGGAGACACCCACTTCGGGTATATGAAATAAATTTAAATAAATTTTCTTAACGACGAGCTAACACTGTTGATTAAAATGCACCTTTTCCGTCCAGATTATGTCGAACTTTTCACATCGAGTCGATTTACGGATGCGGCCTGGATTATAAACGGCCACCACCTGTTCTCTAAGCCGTATATTACTTTCCCCAGCATCAAGGTCCCTTGGCTATTATTATTATCATTATAAAAGAAAATTACAAAACCTAACTTTAGGCCAATTACCATTTAGAAGTCAAGAAGAACTCTCTCAAATTCAACTAAGCAAAACTCCTCTTGAAAAACAATAGACATTCGAACAAGTCAGGCAAGTTTAAAGCTAAAGTTAAGTCGCTTTCAATCATTTTAGTCTGCATATCGACGCTGTTTTCATCACTCAGATATGTTTCAGTTTTCCGCTAGTTTTGACTGGTTGACGTGTTTTTATATTCAGTGTGCGTCTAGTTGTTGTATATTTTGCAACAGCAAAGAAGGTCTCACTGCAAGATTGGAAACGACCAAAACAGGATCAGACCTCAAAAAAATTTCACAGGTTTTTAGTAGTCCATTGACATTCAAACAAGATAAAATATACACATCCAACCTAGTTAGTAACATTGAATTCAGGAGAATAAACAGAGTTTTTTGAGTAACTACACTACACAACATCGAAATTAAAAAAAATGAAAAACCAATCTCAATAAACGTCAGCAAAACCCTGACTTCCAATCAGGGACCAAAACAGACTGATAAAATAACGCACTGGCCAACCACTGGGAATGAAAAATGCAGAAACACGTTTGATAGACGCATAGAAAATACAGGATGATCGGATACGATGCAGGAGGTCGCCTCACAAATCTCACCATAACGTTTAACGGTATTATTTTACTTTGAATCATATATATTGGAGGATTGTTTCTCTACATATTAGCTATGTTTACTACAATTTACCGTATTTTATTAATAACAATAATTGGAACATCCAAAATGGCAGAAAATACCAGGCAGAAACGAGTATAACCTGTTAAATGAACTGCGGTTATAATAGAAACAAAAGCACTAAGTAAGTAAGAAATAATTATTATTTATGTACTTCTAAATAGTGATAACAGTGATTTAATTTAGCAATAAACTAAATAAATAATAAATGAACATGATTGTAAAAGAACGATAAGCTATATTGGCCAACAGACCTAAATTGACAGGCGTTAATTGGTCGCAAAGCTAGAACGTCTGTAGCAAGTGGACTAGAAATTTATAGAAATACAAAAGAAATCAATTTGCATTCAATAGATCCCGTTTTACAATATAGTATGTGGGACGGGGAGACGAAGGATTGAACCGTGGAGCGAGCCACTTTATTAGGAAACGGAATAAGATGAATCACACCATCGGCATTTCATCCAAGACACAATTAAAGCTTTTTTCGTGTCCTGTCACAGAGCCTGGAAGGATCGTGTGGAGATAGCGTTCTGTGCCCACCTGGGCCAAACCGATAACGGCATAACGGTCGAGGGTGGAGCCGTAGTTAGGAGGAATAAATTTTTTTAAAACGAATTTTTTGTTGTTTTGTGAAAAAACGGATTTTATTAGTGACTAGGCATCTGGTTTATGTTGGCAATTTGCTTGATTTGGCAAGTGACCCACTGAACCACTTTAAAAACGAAATTCAAGATTTAATGTAAAAAAAAAAATAAAATAAAAACTAGAAAATACTTGAAAGATTGATGGAAGAAAATTAACCAACAATTTATTTAAAATGATATTGGTTTTCCAACGAATGGACCTATTGATTAAGACGTTGTTGCCTATTTTATATGTCCGTTGTAGCGGAGGTTTCAACTTCTTTAAGGATACTGCAGACCTACAACCGTTTTGGATTACTATTGAAATTGTTACTGTAATTTCACTGTATTTTTTAATGATTATAAATAAAACAAATTAGTTACCCTTAATAGATGTAGGTGTATTACACACATAATACTTACAATTTCATGTCAAGGTAATTTTGAACTGAGATTACTCAAACGCAAATTCCATAAACACTGTTTGAATAATTGAAAAGGAATTTTGGCAAATAGTCATAAAAATGCCTAGTCGTAAACTTGACCTTCATGGTGCGAAGTCTTTTAAATCTTAGCTTGGTAAAAATAAAGTGCCGTTAATACTTAAAATGTCGGCCATTAAATTAAGGTGGAAGATTTATCTTGAGCGTCGTAAGAAAAGGAATGAACTGTTATTATTTTTTGTACGTTTTGTTTTTATTGCTACGTATATAAAAGTGGAAAATTAATAAGGAATATTCGTTTTTATCTTTTATTTGATTTTTTATTTCGTTCAATGAAGTCTCCATTTTCAAGGAAAGTGCTAACTGCTCAAAGCTGCTTTTATCAAACCTTCGAAAATTTGTCTTGGCGTTTACTTCATTTAAATAGCAAATGTTCTGGTTGTTTTTGTTCATAAATGTTTTACAAATTCTTATTGCAGTTGTCGAAGTTAATAATAACAATATAACTTGTTATTTCTTATTTACCACACACAATTCTGCCCACTCAGGCGCGTCTTGTAAAAATCCCGCTGAATATTCGGAAGTAATACTTATTGGCATATTTTAAGTTTAATAGTGGTTTAAATTTACACCATGTAATCAAAACTTCAATTTGAAAATTTTCTTATTCAAGTAATGGCTGTAACGGTTCTTTTCATAATAGCTGTAATCTCGGATAGAATTGAAAGAATGGCTGAAATACATTAATTAAAAAAATGTTTCCTCATGGATTAATGATCCATCGGTTACAAAATTTATGACACGGTGTGGGAGTCGTCTACCATCGTTAACTTGCTGTCGGAAGCCAAGATCTGGCGAACATCTCCGCGAGCTCCAGATAAGGCCGTTGGCTGGTTTTACTATACTAAACACTCGTAAATGCCCTTTACGAGCCTGCAAAATAATGAGCTACTATGCCTGAGAACGGCAAGCTTCGAATTTGGCAATTATTATAAATCATGGCTAATAAATATTGTTTTAAGCTGTGGTGTTATCTTACGAACAGTGATTCTGATTGCAGCTGGTCATCCCTGATAATTAGTGCCGGTATTACTTTCTTGACATCATTCCGAAACGTATAACAATAAAACCATACTAATGAAGTAACATCAAACGTACTGAAACCAAAGATTGTAATACAATTTTAGAATAACAATTAAAATTAAATACTATCTGTCATGTCAACGTCTACAGCACAAAAAATGAACATTTCGGTCTTGTCTGCAAGGTGAAGAACGTACTGATGGATCAGCGCTGTAATCTGACATCCCTAAACCAACAACGCATATTTGCACTAATATTCAGTTCAGCTGAAGATTGAGAAATACAAAATAAAACTAAAAATATTTTAAAACAATGTCTACAACCATAACTGTGGTAAGGTCTGCTAGTTGAAAAACGTGAATGCCCAATGCCTGGCAGCGGGCACTCTCAACATGACAGACAATGTCAACGGAAGACATACACTTTGAGCCCTGATGATGATCTCAATAAAGATCGAAACGTTGACATGATAAAGAAAATGTTATTATAAAACCTTCGTTACACCAGACCACACCTCACAACCTTCAATACCTAACTATAAAAATTAAAATTAGCAATGATTAACTCAGGGAACAGAAGTAAAAGTTATGTTACTTCTCTCCTTTTAACACCCACTGCTATAATTTGCTTGAACGCCTATTTACCATCGAAGACGATCAAACTACAAGTTCAAATTAAATGCCAGATTTTTAAATTTGAATCCAAGCAGATCAAAATGATCGGCAACGAACAAACTGGAAGTTCTTCACCCTGCAGTCAAAGTGGAGGAATTGTACAATTTACTTGCAAAATTGACAACAGAACCTTTTTTCTACTGTGAATTCCACACAAACACACAAAATCATAGTGATAGATTAACTGCCAACGTTGGTAACTTTTTACAATATATATATTGGGTTATCCGGAAAATAATGCAGGATTTTGGTATTAAACAAAAAACAAAGAAACTAGTTACTTTAAAGCAATGTTCTTTAATCAAAATAATTTCCCATACTCTCAATACATTTCTCCCAACGTGTTGGTAACTTATTAATTCCGTCTGAGTAGAATTCAGAATTTTTAGAATTGATAAAGTCACTAAATGGATTTTCCAGTTCCGTTTGATTTTTGAATATTATGTGTTGTAAGTAGTGGTCCAGGTGTCTAAAAAAATGGTAGTCAGTAGGCGAGAGGTCCGGAGAGTAGGGTGGGTGAGGCAAAGTTTCATAGCCAAGCTCCAATAATTTTTGTGACGTTACACGTGACACATGTGGTCGAGCGTTGTCATGCAACAAAATGGGCCCTTTCCGATTGACCAAAGAGGGCTTCATTACTGCCAATTTCTGATGCATGGTATTAATTTGGTTACAGTATGATTCAGCATTGATGGTTTCGCCAGGATTTAAGAAGCTGTAGTGTATTAAACCAAATGAAGCCCACCATACCGTAACCATTACCTTTTTTTGATGAGTTGAGGGCTTTGGAAAATGTATTGGAGCTTCTCCTTTGTCGAGCCACTGTCCAGAACGTCTAGTGTTATCGTAGAGAATCCACTTTTCGTCACATGTAACAATTCTGGCCAGAAATGGGTCATTTTTGTTTCGACAAAGAAGTGATGCACAAACATCAAAGCGCTGATTTTTTTGGCGATCGTTTAAAGACTAAAAGGAGTGTTTTTACTAAACATCAACGGCGGTAAAGTGGTATACAGGAACAGACGATTGTATCACTCTTCCAAGACCTCTGGACATCCAACAATTATTAGTAACTTTAAGCTTGGATTAAGCCAAAACCAACAGCCAAAATTCTCAATCAACATTAAAAATTTGGGATTAGAGGAGCTGAACCTTAACCATGTTTCGCCTATCTTCAAGACTTCTTATACTTCAACGTCTATGAGTGTATGGACCATGCCGGTGTACTGTTTATTGGCCATCGCCTCAGCTTAAAGTATAAAACAGTCCCTAACAAATCCAAGTGAACAGGATTTTTTAAAACTACTTTCAGTGAGGTTGCACAGGTGAGAGGATATGTTACACCCCTGCATTTAAGTTGAAATAACGATAAATAAAATGAAAGATCAGAGCTAAGATTATACAATTATTTATACTTAGTATAATCGAAATCACGTTAAAATCAGATGAAAGTTGTTTGCATTTATTAGCTCTCTATGGCGAAGCGATCCATGTCTAAATTAGTGTTCACTTTCCCCTCATAAATAAATGAGAAAATAATGTCTACCATTAAAAGTCGTTGATTTGTGACAAAATTCTATGAAACTATTTTAAAAAAATCCTTTTTTAATTGACAAAACTAAATGAGATAGATGACCCAATATTATATTTTGAAAATGAAGTTAACGTTAAATTTAAAAATTTAACGTTAAATAATGATAGCAAACGATAAAGACCAACGGTTGTAATCGAGGAAAAAACACAGGTTGTTATAAAATTGAAGAATTAATTGAGAACTTTCCCGAAGAAGGTCAATAAATGTCAAATGTCGGCTTCGTTAAGAACTTTCGTCACGTTACGGCACGGTACTTTTTATCCATAGGGTGAACAATGGGCTATTTCATAAGTTATCGGCTTAAGGCTATGTAAATTTACCGTCACATGTATACGACGAAAACGTTTTATTGAAATGCGGTACGCAAATAATATTTTAATGATAAATTAAAGTCACCAAAGATATAAAACACCATTCTTTTATATAGCCCAAACTTACTTCTCATCAAGAAACATAATGGCAAATTTTTTGGAACAATAACTCCTTTACAAAATACCCCCAATCGTTGTTTCCACACATAAAATTTGACTTTACCTTATCCGAATATCAAAAAAAATCAACCATCAAATGCGAACTAAAACAAATATACCTAGAAATAGTGGCTAAAAATAGGGACTCGCTTAATATTTATACAGACGGGTCGAAAACGGCCAATAAAGTAGAATGCGAATTTGTCGTCAAATCGACAATATAGAGGTTATCATCTGCCATCTCAGAACACAAATAAAACTATACAACTATGTAAAACACTACATTAACACAAAAATAACATAAACAACGAAATTGAATCATCTCTGGGGTTACGGGGGGGAACCTCGCGCCGGTTGGGGGGGGGGGCGGAGGCATCTCAGGGCAAAAGATTCCACTTTAGGGGGCGGAAGGACTTTTCCATATAGGTCGCAATGTAAATGGTTTTTATTCACGTCCTCCAAAGGGAACTCCGGAAGGTCAATCATATTAAAAGAAAAACAAAAGAGTGTACAACTGTACACATACGGAGGGCACAGAATAAAGGTGCAGCCCAGAGGACGTGGCAACCTCTTTAAAGCACAAGGTGTACTCGTGTCGGCCCAGGGTCAGCACGGGCGGCGGGTACCTTATCAGAGGCACGCGGGGGCCAGTGCACTAGACGGGGGAGGGTGTATGGCCGTCTGTAGCACGGGGTGACTAAAACTGTTTCCAAATTTCAGCCCTAGTCTCACTGGGGATGGAATCGTGCTGGTTCGTGGTGACGCCCCTGGAGGGAACATAGAGGCTGTCTTCTATTTTGCGTTCTTTCGTGAAGCTTGCGAATGGCCAACGTAGTAACCACCTGGTCCTCGTGAGAGACGTTGCTACCGGGCGACAGCATGTAAGCGTTGAGCCTCGAATGCGTAGGTAAGCGGATGGAAGCGAGTAGTGAATCGGATTTTCTGACTAGAGCATGCTTTGTATTGTAGTGCGTATGACCGGCGTGGTACCAAAGGGGAAGCGAAGGATCGGACCACCTAGGCTAGGCCTATGGCGTCTCTCGAATCCGCATGACAGGTCTAGGCTGAGCTCGACATGAGTCCTTTGACCGTAGGCAGTTCTCATCTAGGGGGTGGGTAGCAATCTATTTGAATCCGAAACCGCTGTCGGGGCGTTCTCGGTAGTTTCTACGCTAGGGCAGCCTCTACACTCAGGGAGATACAGTTGTCTTCTCTGTCTTGGACTCCTTAGGGGGGGAGGGCGATGTATTTCGGCGGTTTGTGCGGCATGCGACCCGATGCTCAATGCGGGCCCAACCATTCGGAGTGGACAAGCGGAGAGCGTACCAACTCCTAAGAGTGGAAAGCCTCTACACCAATGCTGCGGCGGTAACACAATTCCGTCGTATGTGGAAGTGCGTTAGCTCTCATGTTGAGTATCGAAACTTCTGATAAGGTCTTATAGGTGTAGACGTTACAGATCCTCTAGACAGTCTTGTTGACGAAGAGTACTCGAGAACCTCAATGTACACATACGGACTCCTACACATAAAGGCAATGATAGCCCATGCTGGTTTTTTGCCTTAAAAAAATTGATACAAAATCTTGCTTACAGAATAAACTTTAAAAATAAACTAATAAATTCTTTTAAGTCTATATGGGGAAAAAGTAACTTCATCAATGTCTAAAGGCAGCTGTACGATGCTTTGGTTGGCAACATGGCAACTTAATCAATGACTTATTTTAGTTTCTAAAAACCTTCAGGGTTTTGTGTAATACATGTACAGGCGCGTGCCTTCGTAAGGAGAAGAAGAAGAAAAATCACTTTATTCTGGGACTGGTGTCCCCTAGGAACAATTTTTTTAGGATTGGGTTTTATTGCGATGGTCTCGGAAGGAAGAGTGGTCTTCTGGAAGTTTGTTTCCTTTGGCTTTGGGAAGTTTGGTTTGGTTGGCCTTCTTGCCGCTTCCCGTCTTTTAATTTGGGCTCTAATTTCGTCGTTTAACCAAGGAGCAGGAGGACGACGAATAGTGTGGGTTTTTAGGGGGGCATGTTTGTTAAGGATATTGTGCAGATTGGAGGTCAGGAAGCTGATCATAGAACGATGGTTGAGCCAAGATAAACGTTGGCCCACTCGACCGACTCAAGATCTGGCCTCAAAACCTCGAATGAAAGGGTATTAAGTTGACGGAACCTTATAGTTTTGGGTGCGGGATGTGGGGTAAGAATAATATGAATTTGTGAATTGGATCAAATCGTGGGAGGAGAGAAAGAAGATAGGGTGTTGGGAGGAGGATAGAACTTTATCGGCGGAATTCACAACCATAAGATCAAGCCAGGTGGAGACGGAAGCAGTGTGATGTGTGGTATTAAATGGAATACGTGAGAGAACCAAAGGGAAGAGAGAACCATAGATTTTGAAGGAGTCTTTTGTCGTAGGAGGCAGAGGAATAATTTGCGTTGAAGTCTTATTGGTATATAGAGGAGAGTAGTTGCAGTGGAAAAGAAGTAATTAGGGAATGGAACCTGAGGAGTCGGTAAACAACTACAAAAAGGAGGGATATTTCACCAAAAATGAAATCAACATGGGGAGATTCGAAGATTGGGGATGTTTCTAGGATGCGACATTGTAGGCTGTTGTAGACAAATAAGCAAACACCGCCGCCGGTCCGGCCTAGCCTATCGTGCCGGAGATGGGAATAGCTAGGTAAGGATACGGAGTAGGAAGGGACGTTAGGTTTAAGGCAAGTCTCGGAGACAGCAATTATGTGGTAGAAGTTATCAGTGAAATGTACAAGGGAGGGACTGGGCGTTGACATGACAGACCGTTAAATAATAGGTCATGTTTTCGGGTGGGGCAAAGTATCGGAAGCTAGGTGAGAAAAGAGGGAACAGAGACCTTTACAAGATTTTATCACGAAGACAGGTGAGGAGGTTAAGAGAAAACAATACAACGATTCAGGAAATAAAAGAAGCAAAAATAAGAAAGACATATGTTTGGGTTTAAAGATCAAAACATAAGTAAAAATAATAGTAATAAAATTAACAATGAAGACAAAAAGAATAAAAATAGGCGATAAGAAGACGTAGGCTGGAACTGAGGATGAGTGGATGACACCAGGATGGTGACGAGAGCAAGGAAGTCAGCTGAACCAGTCCAGGTCCGCGGGCTTGCTGATGATGACCACCGGATGTCCGTCTCCATTTCGGCATCGGATATGAACATTGGAAAACCATACATATTTAAGCTTCCCGGCTGTCTTACACTGTCCAGCCAGCCAATATAGATGTTAAATTTAGGAAGTCATATCCTCGCTGGGGTGGTTCATGCCTTCCCATCCTATGTGTCTGGTGGAGAAGTCCCTTTTGATCCTCGGATATTTCTTGGGTTAGAAGGGTGAGTGCCTCAAGTATAGAAGAGGAAGTATCAGTGATACTGGCAGGAATGTTGTTCGAGCGGGCGAGAGTTTCCTGTTGGAGCTCGAACACGGTGGACAACTCCATTGCATCGATGCGATATCAACCTCAGAGAAATCTACGCACTATCCATGTACCAAGCCCTTGCAAGCAGAGCACCACATAGACTTTTTGTCATCACTGCTGACAGTTTTATTGCAGATACAGCAAATGGCCATGGTTGCAGCGCTAACTTTGTGTGCTGAGTCGGTTTGTGGTGCAACTTAGGAAAGGACTATTATGATGAAAGCAAGCTAGTACTCACGACGTAACAAGTGCCAATTATCAGCTGTTGGTAAACACGTTATCCCCGCTATCGTATCAACGTTATCACCAGTATTATTCAAGCCGGCCCGATAACGAGAATCCAGTCATGTGAAAACACAGAAATTAAGTCGGATGTTTTTCCCGTAAACGAAAAAGAACGGAAAATCGAAGCTTATCCATAGGATTAAGATGTTACTCCATACAAGTAAGGCAAAATTAAAAGCAATTGACAAACCTTAGACTGGCAGGAAAAGCAGTTGAACCGGAGTCGAAGTGTCGCGTGTCGCTTCAAAGAAGATAATCGAAGGTAAAGAAGGTAAACGATACTATGCTATGATTGGAAAGAATGAAAACTAGAAGATAGATCATGTGAAGGGTGGATCTTATACAATAAAAATACTAAATACAACATAACCCAAACAATGTATTTAAAATAATAATATATTTAAAAAAATGGTTTTTCTTGGCATGAAACAAACGGAATATTAACAATGTATGAAAATCTTTTATTTCAAGCACAACAGTAATCTTTTACCAGGCAATGTTTAGAGATCAAAATTTAAACACAAATCAAAATTAACCGAAATGAATCGAAAAGATATAAGTACCTCAAATCTTTCTCTGTGGCACAAAATAGTACAATTCTAGACTTCTTTCTGTCTATGCACTCCTCTTCGGTTCGGAGCTAATCTCCTCTTTTTCAATCTGTTTGCGATGATCGTCCCCTGTGTTCCACAGTGCAGATTCTTTTCTTCAGAACCATCTCATCACGTCTCATCACAAACGTATTAAAATTACAGGGATTTGTGTAAATGTCGTGTCTGATATTTCATTTTCTACGTTTTAACCATGCTCTTGTAAATATATTAATTTGTCACTAACATGGGGTGTGACATTACTTATAGATTTCTTATTTTAAATGTGAAAAAAAGTTTTGAAATAGGTGATACCAAATCCGAAACCTCATCCTTATGAGTAATAAATATTAATGTAGTTATTTCCTGATTTGGTGGCTGGATTTTAGAGATGAATAGACAGTTGTATTGCAGACTTTTAGACAGTTTCGAACAAAACATTTGTTGTTGAACAAAACAACAAAAGTTTGATGAAAACGAAAACTTGATTAGGTAACCAAAGAAAATTGTCGATACGAAGGACAGTGCTTGTCAAAGTTTAATTGCTCTGCTAAATAACTTTTTCCTCGAATTAAATAGGTATCCTGTTTCTATCTCGTCATACTACTATTGGTATAAATTTAAGTTTTTTTCTCAATCAATTTATGGGATAACCATTTTGCCTTGGGTTGTGTTTAAAAAATGTATTTCCAGGTGGGTTGCCTCGACCTGAAGACAACAACAATTTTATTTTAATAATCTCGATTTCTTGCTAATCCACTTCGTCTTCTCTTAAGAGACTCGTTTTCGATCTTAACGTTTGGGAAATGTATTTAAATTATAAAAATTCTAACAATTATAAATAAAAGGATATATATATTTATTTATTTATTTACAAACATTAAAAAAGTCTTTAAGAATGAGCATTGGTATTTTGTAATGCTAATTTTAATACTTTTGACAATAGAGCTGTAAGAAATAAAATATATGAGCTTGCGGTTGGTTTTAATATTACCACCTTAATTTCCGACTTAGTTGCTAATTTAATTTAAAAATATTATATTTACACTTTCATTACATGTATAAAATAAATAACTTTTAATAACAAACTAATGTTCATTTTAAAATAAATTATTAGACACTGTTTGTAACAATTCTCACTTCTTCATAAATTTGACGCGTCTAATAAATAAGTCTAATAAAATAATAACAAGAAAACTCGCGTCGTAACAATTTATGTATGTATACAAGCGATTGTCGTATCACAAAACTTCCTATTCGTACATATTAACATTAAAAATAATTATAAAATATTTGTAATAATTCAAAAACTAAGCTATCACCTGAAAGATCACTTTTTGATTGTTTCTGATATACTTAATTACGATACAATAATTAAATTTAAAATATAAAAACATTAAAATAAAATGGCACAATTATCATGTATTTACACCCAATTGTGGAGAGTTGGGTTGGGATGGCAACGGAGGGTAAGGGTGTGGTGGGTTCGAAGCAACTCCGTTGTTGACGTTATTCTGAATATCGACGACACCGGTAGAAGTGCATTTTTTGTAATGGGTCCTCATATTACTACTCTGACTGAATTTGAGGCCGCATTTTTCGCAGGAATAGGGTTTGACCCCAGTGTGATAGTTCATATGTGTCTTGAGATGGTGCTTTTTCGTGAAAGACTTGGAGCAGACCGTGCAGGAGTACGGTTTGATACCGGAGTGTAGTCGCATGTGGAGGGTCATGTTGGACCTGTCAGCGAACGCCTTCTGACAGACCACACAGGAGAACGGTTTCTCGCCCGTGTGGATCCGCAGGTGCTGCTTCAACAGCATCTTCCGCGAAAAGGATTTGCCGCAGTGTGGACATTCGTGCGGCTTCTCGCCCGTGTGGATCCTCACGTGCATGTTGTAAGCGACCCTCTGGTTGAAACTTTTCCCACAGTACTCGCAGCCGTATTCTTTCCTATTTCTGTGAATTTTCATATGTGAGCTGAGGTATCCTCTGTCATTGAAGTATTTCCCGCATTCCGGGCAGGTCGCGGCGAACTCACGGGTGCCTTCGTGAACCGATCGGTGGTACTTGTAATTCCTGAGCTGAGAAAACTGTTTACCGCACTCGAGACACTGGAATGGCTTCTCCCCCGTATGTGTTCTCGTATGGACCTGAAAATTACCAAATTTAACCATGTGTAGAGAGGTAGATGGGGTTTGAGTAAGCCATTAAATAAATGCAAAAAAGATTTTAAGGTGGTCATCCCAGGTAACAACAAAGAATACATTATGGCCAATTATTATTTATTGAACTGCTTCGGTGATACTCTGGTTTCTAACTAAACAGTATCGGCTTAAATGATCGATACCGTTATATATATATATACTAATACAGTGGAAAAAACCAATAATCCCAAACAAGAGTAACCATTGCATTGAAAGCTTGACATCTACCCTCTTTAGTTAGGCAAAACACTAAAGGCCGATGAAAAAGTAAAATATTACAAATTATGGGGTTTAAATATTATTTTATGTTGCAAGAAGAAAAGTCTTGAAGGAATTATATTCAAGCAGGGTTTGAAAAAAATTCCTAGTTACCTTTAGGGAGGCTCTTGTAACGAAGACTTTACTGCAATGTGTGCATGAGTGTTCTGGCTTGGGCGACTCGTGTAATTTGACGTGGGCACTCCAATGGCCCCTATGGGAGAACTGCTTGCTGCAAATGCTGCAAGAAAAAGGTTTTCCCTCGGGTAGGCCGCCTTCGTTATTATTCCGGTCGTTGACGAGATCCACGGGGTTCGCCCGTTCTTCCAAGAATCCTACCAGCGATTGAAGCGGGCTCGGGTCTTCCTGTTTTACTTCCTTCTGGTGGTCGTTGATGCTACAGCTGCCCAGGCTCAAATCGCTCGGTTCCTCCTCGCTCTTAGCAATGGCCTGTTCCCTGTAGAACTCCTGCAGCCGCCTTTCTTTCAATTTGCAGAGTTTAACCCCGTTATTTTTACCTCCTGATGGTTCCTCGATTTTGACTTGCGACGTCATTTCCTCCACACAAGGTATTGATTCTTTAATTTGTACTGGTGGGCTCATCCTTTTCGTCTCCTGAAGCAACAAAAAAACAACAATTACATGAAGTTTAATTTATTAATAAGTAATGTTTTATGTACACTAAATGAGCAAAGACCATAATTCAAAGAAACTAAAATGTGAGAGAAAGAACAACTTCTGTTAAATCTTTGAATGTATAAGTGACCTTATTCAGGAAAGTTAATATTAAATATTATATTTTGAAGATTTATAAGATTTTTTTAGTTACAAGTTGGATACCCAAAAGACAAAATCATCAAGTATTCTCTGCCGCTAAAGATAGGCATATAGCATTAAGCCAAGGATCGTTTTAGAGCTGTGATTGAAGGTGCCGCCAAGCATGGCTGTATTTAACGAATTAACCGATAATACGTTAATAATATAATTCTGTGGGAAAAAGAGCCGGGGATCGCTGATTACCGTACCGGTGCTACAATATAGCTAAAGGTCATGTTACCTTTTTTCGCTTCCTTTAATGCGTGATGTCCGGGTTCCAGAAGCAATTTGAAATCCTTAAAGAGCACATCGGATGATCCGATTTTGAAAATTAAAGAGCTTCCAGGTAGAAATGTACGAGCTATGAAATTGAAAATGCTCCTTTCAAAGAAGGGCATCTTAAACATCCCATTTTAGAAGATTGCTTGGTGCAAAGTGTTTAACTTGTTAAGATTTAATAGGTCACTCCTAACCTAGTAATACAATAATTAGCAGACAGGAAAAGTTAGAAACAAAAGTAATTTAACGATCATCATCAAAATCAGAGCGATAGTTCAGCAACTGGTAATGACCACATGGAAAAAATACTCATACTGCATCAAGCTTCTCTTCTGTTTGAAAATATGTAAACATTTTCCTTTGCCAGGTTGAATTCTTAAAATAAATTTAACCACACATGTTTATGAATAAAATTCCCACTCAAAGCGGTTGTTTACGACCGTCCCGTTTAGTAAGATCCGGCTGATTAAGTGCGTACGGCTATTACCAAGTGTGAATATTTATTCATCAGAAAAGAATGATTCTAATGAATAACAGATGAATTATTTTATACCCAAATGTTTACTTTCAATAAATAATGCCAACTACTCCAGAAGAATTTAATGACCCCATATTTTCACGCGACTGTCAAACCCTCTGGGATTCGATCAGATCAAAAGTTGTAATATCGCTATATTTGATTACACTCTTAGGAACAATATAAATTTTTATGTATAAGATTTATTTATCCGGGGGTTTTCTGGATTCTTTGCACACTGATCTAAATATTTAAAAAGAAAATACGCAATAGATGCGTTTAAAAATTATTTAAAAAATTGATAACAATCTCAGAAATCTTGGACGATCTTTCAAAATCCTGGCTCAAATTTTACTACACTTTACTTTTACAAGTAGTTCAAACATGCAACAACAGAATCAAAGAAAAATACGTGAAAGTAGCTTCTTTTGTGGTTTAATGTGTTTCCTCCAAACATTCCTAATACGTATAAACTATATTGTTGTATTACCATGTCCTATTTCATTCTTGTTAATGTTACGTATGACATGGAAAAATATTATTGAAATGTAACAAGAAACTGGACAAACGGCGGAATTAATTAAAATCTTTCCGTTTTAACGTGTTAATATTATAGGTACAGTCTTATCCATTCGCATGCAAGGATTTTTTAATTTCTTAATTTTTATTTTGTTTAAAATCTTTCTTACAACTTTTTCCTCCTTGGTTGTAATGGCAGGACTTATCAAGAGAAAGAGTGCTTGGTGCATCGTGTTTGTGCAGTAGGCGTATCTTGTTGCTCTCTTCGACGTTGATTAACATGGTGACCAATTTGCCATACCCAGGCGACGAACGTCGGAGGCTTGGGCTGATCATCAGCAATACCGCTTCTGAATAGTCATGGTTATGTGAAAACTTGTTTATTTATCAGTATCAGTAACCATCAGAAATTTTTAGCTACTCCATAATCATTCAGTAGAGCTTGTCTTTCCTAGTTCCCTTAAGCATTCGTCTATGTATGATTTTTCTGATCGTTTTCCTGGAAGATTTTCATTTTTGCAATGAACTACAGAAGTTTCCTCAGTGTTATGGTATGGAGTACACCATTACCCAGGAATAGCTTTCTTCGGTGTCAGCATTTTCTTGATAGGTCAGTTGCATAGCATTTTCTCCATAGTCTTTGTCTATAACTCTAGAAATAGTAGACATTGGTCTCATATGTTAATAGTCATTTTTCTTAAAATGGTATAATGATGATATTACAAGCTATTTCCCGTACATTTCAGAGTTTTCAGTTTCTTTCTGTTGAGTACGATTTTCTCAGGTTATCTGTCCATTTGATCTTACGTTTCATAACTGGCGTACGTCAGATTTGTTGTGTCTCTTAACAGTTCAGGTTCCAAAAAATGCATTAGGCGTGTGACCTGGACCAAATTTATATCGTTAAGCTATTTGTAGATCTCAGTTTTGTCCAGACTAGTTTTGAGTTAATCCCGTTGGTTTTCAGAGCTGCCTAGCTATCTCTTAGTATTTTTGCGTTTACTCCATGTTTTATATTTTTTTTCATGTGCACATGTTTCTATGTCTAAAGGTAATTGTAATGGATCTCAGTGCCATAAGTATACCGCTCATTCCCGTCCCTAGTGCCATGTTTTAGACGCATGCATACCAATGCAGTACTAGAGGTTTTTCTTTCGTATTGATGTTTGTTAAAATACACTACGTTACCATATAAAATCAGGCAATTCTAAAACAGATCTTCGTAAAACTTAAGTGCTACATTTCTGTTAAGCATGAGAAAAAGTTTGTAAATGGGACTGACGAGTAGATTGATCATCAGAATCTCTTCTCCTAGACCCGGACATGGGCTCGATTCCCACTGTCGCTCCTGAAATTTTTGAACTCTTCCCAAATTTCTTATCATCATCATATGCACTCTACCTTGGCTAATGTGGTAGATTCGACGACACATAAGACAATGCGTTCATAAAAGGCTTAACAATTTCTTGTTTGAGTTTTAATCATTGATTAATTGCTATTTGGCCAAGACAAAATTCAGTCCTAAAGTTTACAATTAGTAAATAATATAAATAAATTGTTTGATTCATATTGAACTAGTAATGATATAAAAAAGGTCACAATATGAAAACTTGGTTGGAGATTTTACGCTGTCCGAAATGTCCAATGTTATCAACGGGCGTACAAATCATCATGGCCCATTATTATTAATCATCAATTCTGATAAAAAGCAATTGAATCCATGTGTATGCGGTAGGTGTTGTAGGCTCTGCAGGGAGTATTAATAATCCCTGTAAATTATCCGGGTGGCCTTTCCCGATTTATTTGACAGGAAGATATGATGACTACCTTATTGATATTTACGATCCCACATTCTTTCCCAATTACAGACCTTTGCTGGCCGTGTCTCACGAAAAGGGCTTCGGTTATAAAATATTATTAACGGACTTTTAAATAGTTTTCACCCGGACTTTTCCCTCGGAGCTGTTCGTCTAATTGGTTGTTGTGGCGTCAGTGAACCGATCAAATTGCGAATTTCGGGTCGTAAAATAAAGGAAGCCGGCCGTAAATGCAAAATTTGGATAAAAGCCGGCTTGTAAGTTTATACGACGAAATAATCGTCCACTGCTTCATAATATTGTGGTGCTAATGTAATTTGACAAAGTGTAATTTTATCTTCCAAATTTGTATTTTTTGCAATTGATCTGCATTTACACTCAAACCTTAATAATTAAACGCTACAGAAACTAATGATCGAATGTTATACGTTGTTTAACGTGCATTTGAATGTTAAAGAGGATTGGAAAGGCAATTTGTTTAGCATTACGAAAGAAAACGCCATAGAAAAACTCTTTCACTCACTCATTCTTTCTATTTTTAAACCACGTATCTAGAAATTAATTCATAATCTTATTTATTGGCAGAAAACAATTTTTTAAAAACTCGATTAGAGGTAATTAACAGTCGGAAACCTGTCGTGGAGAACGGACACCGACCGTTAGTCGCTCCCACTTAACTATGGATTCATTATAAAGACGGTATGAATGGATGGAAACCACATCCGTAAAAGTTGACTTTGGATAGAGCCAGTTAATCAAACCGGGTTGAAAACGAGAGAGAGGAGAGAGAGAGAAAAAAGAGAGAGGTAGAAAAAAATGTTAACAATCTTATGTAAATAACGATTTCCGTTTTACTCTGAACATTTGAAATCCTTCGTATTCGAAATGATCAAGCGAAATCTCACAAGAAGAAATGATGGAATAAGAGTTTAAAACAGGCTGTCACCTTATTTCGAAACATGTTAATTTTTAAAATTTCCGAAGATTTGTTATAAAAATTTACATTTCTGGTGTTACTGCAATTAATTGTTACTATTTGGGACACAAGTTAGGTATTTCTTGACCGATGACCATAGTCATTCACAAAACCAAAAATTTCTGAAATACTTCCAGATCATAATGATGATGAATTCTCGAGAAGAAAACCATGATGTATCAGTAAGATATAGTTATATATAAAAACAACAATTAAAATAAAATAGCGGACAACTTTAGGAAATTATTTCCTACAAATCATTTCATAGGAAAACATGTCCTAAGATTTTCCGATATTTTATTTTATTTATTAAATTAACCACCTTGGTGTTGAATAATTGATAAAATAATTCATCTATCATTGGCTTTAGTATTTTTGATAATTTAATTGTTGTTTTTATGTGTTATTTATTTATTACCAAGGGTTTATAAACATGTACATATGTACATAATAAAAAAACCAACTCAGCCCTGGTGATGTTTACAAATTAAACGAAAGCTTGGCATGAAGTTGGGAGTTTCAATGTTCTTCGACGTAATACCTAATTATCACACATATAAAACTAAAAATAATACGATCCTAATTGGTTACTAGGACGGAGTTTGTCCGTGGTTTTGAGACAAGTCCGTTAAATTTTTTAGGAACAAGTTATTCAAGTTAAACAAAATGTTCAATGAAAAATTACATAAAAATCTCCAATTCATTATTGCGGTTTTGAAGAAAAAAATCCGACAGAATGTAAAATGAGAATTCTATCCATCCCGTTTTTATAGAAAAAGACCGCTTTGATTACATGTCACCAGAAACTTTGTATTGCACCTTTTTAGATAAAACAATATGTTTATCTTAAATTTTGACTGTAATTTGTATTTGTATTTCTCTGTAACCGTGTTTTTTTTTTCAAACCATAATCTATTTAGAAAGCTGGAATTATATAAATTCTCATAATTTTACGATTAACTGTCTTAAAAAATACAGCAGTCTACCAAATTAAAATAAAGGATTTATTCAATCATTTAACCATCGGAGATTAGTCCATGTTACGAAAGGACTTCGTTAGATATTCTAGATGATGGTTAATCCTCAGGTGAATAAATGAGAAAATTAAACCTTTTAGTTCAAATTAGTTCGTAGTTGACTGACATTTTGTTGAATTTTTCCAAGCTCTGATCAGCTGAGAGGGAAGCCAGGATGATGGAAGTCGACCCAATTAAGCACCATACAGATATAAAAACACAATCGCATCACATTTTTAGTGTTAGTAGTTAGAATCAAACACGTGCAACATAGGTGCGCGAACTTGTGCTCGAAGTTAAATCTATCTCCTGTGTCGTCAGTCATGTAAACAATTGGAAGATAGGTCGAAAGTATATTTGATATTAAGCCGAGCTACAGATATAACATAAATTTTTCTTCTTGAAAATTTTCAAATTTTCACCTTCTACGCCTTGATATTGGAGGATCGATACGCCCTACAAAATTTCTATTCGATATGGTGAGCGTGGAATAAGACTGAATAAAAATAAACTGATAATCAAATCAGCGTGAGATATGTTATTATGACGGGGCAAAAAAGACCCGCGCCAATTGGAAGAAATGAGGACGTAATGTTATATTAGCGTTTGGCGAGGACCTTCTCATCTTCTGCAGTAACATCAATCACCCATGCCATAATGGCCCTTCATAAAGAATCGTGATTAAACATGACGTCCCTGGTATCATCTGGGTTCAACTCGGGCATAATACTCATCTCAACGGAGATGCCGGTTTCCCTTCATTAATAACACTGACAGTCCGACTCTCTCTGCTAAAGCGAATCGGCTCAATGCAAGACGACGCCTAATAATTATAAGGGATCGAACGGATGAAAGCCACAATCAGAAAGAAGATTAATTATTAAGGCACCAGAATCCTTTTTTTTTTGTTGAAAAACTCATTCCCTATAAGAGACCTCGTCCCGTTTGATTAGGAACCATTTGTAACCAAATCTCTTTAAGATTAGAACAGGAATAACAAATTTATCAATAACATTTCATGAAATGTGGTTAAAGTATAGACGGATGGGTTTACAAGACTAAACTTGATAATTCTTATTCAATTAAAGATGAATTTTGTTCACTAAACCTTTCAAGCTTTTTTTTGAAAACCTTTGGTTAGTAGGAAAGCCGACATACAAATCATTGTAAACTACACTACGGGCGTTATAATTAACTGACAATTATCACTTGAATTCTTGCTTATAAGTTGTACTTTCTCCCTCAACAATTGCAAAAAAAGAAAAAATGTATAGTTACTTGTAACATTTCTGGTGTAAATAGTATTTTATCAATTTTTAAAATTTCTTTGGTGGGTTTACATATTTATAAAAAAATTGTCAGATAATTCTAGTTGTGAATGTTGCACCACGACGAGGGACATATTCAGCCTCCCTGTTGTTTCCTGGTGAAAATCGAATGGAAGTGAATGGTTACGTCGATCAAAAAAACCTTACAGTTGAATGTTTACATTATTTATTTGTCAAGTGTAATTAGCTTAAAAACGATTAGTATTGAACTTTAGTTCGATTTTTATCGGAAGGAACCGATTTTGATTTCTCAATGATATTTCTGAGTCAAACAATTTTTAAAACTAAATTTTGGAGTCATTAAATTCAAATATCAATATCAGTAATATTGGTGCTCATTTAATTATACCTTTTATTAAATAATATATTTTTTAGTGAATACATGGGCTAACTATAAATTTTTTATTTATTTTTTAAAATCAACGTTTTGATTAAACACGTCCGAAAACGTATAAATAATTGATTTTCAGGGTTGCATTTATAATTCTTACCGAAGAGAATTGTTTGAGTGCGTTCCTGGATGTGGTCCATAGGCACTCAGGCTACCTTTGTAAACCTCAACACTTTCTAGCTACTCCTTATAACCTTAATCAGAAATCTTATTTAACTGACCACTTGTTTCAGAGTGAGATGCGGCAACGAGAAGTCAGATGTTAGACGAATACTAGCCATCCCACAATGGAGCATACTTGGTCCCATCCTAAAAACCACATTCCTAACTATACCGAATATATGCAGAAGATACTTGAAAGATAAACTATCTGTAAATGTTAATAAGAGTAAAGTTCTAGTATTCCGAAGGTCTCCTAATTGCAAGAAGTTAAGAACTTTATATTTTGAGACACAGCCTTTGCAGTATGTAAACTCGTTCACTTACTTGGGCATACCTCTCAGCTGCACCGGTAAATTCAACATGGCAAGGAATAACGCATTTAATAAAGGTATGCGAGCTCTTGGAAAGATTAAAGAAATTCTTATTAAAAGTAAATCCAACTCGCTAGCTACGAAAAGAAGGCTATTTGAGTCAGTTATCGCTGCATCAGCTTACTATGCCGCTGAACTTTGGGCGGTGGCGCAGCTGGAGGAATTGGACAAATTGCAAATTAGGTACTACAAACAGCTGTTCCATCTGCCCCGCAACACGCCTGATCATTATATAAAAATTGAATTTGGTCTTGAATCTACTAGCACAAAAATTTTGACTAGGGTCATAAACTGGTTAAGTAAAGTGTTAGCTTCAGATAAAAAATCCCTTCTGAAGAGATCGTTTGAATCTGTTTTGTCCACAACGAACTTCTCAACACCTCGTAAGGAATATTGCAATGGTAACTGGCTTGTTCATTTGCATGGTATATTGGCTCATTTGGGTTATGAACCTTCCCTTTTTTTCCGTGACGTAAGTGTGGTGGCGAAGCACAAAAGAGACATTATAGAGCGTTGGGAGAATAATCACTACTCAATTAACATCGACCGATGCATTGGCTCCGTTTTTAACCCCCTCTTCAGGCGAATTTCCTCTCTTTGTTTATGCGAAAACTACTTACTTCAAAATGTTTCCATGGCCAAGCAGAGAATTATAGTACAACTAAGGCTATCGGGTACCGCAGCAATTAGACTGTTTTATAATGGCATTACTTACTCCATTGACTGCACTCAATTATGCACAATCTGCAATTTCAAGGTCAACGAAACTTTGGCACACATAATATGGGAGTGCCCAATATATTTGTCTTTAAGAATAAAATATTTACAGAATTATTTAATGATTGCACCTCAACTACATAATAGTGACGAAAAATTAATATGGTTGCTAAATGGAATCTGGGATAAAGCAAAAAATAAATGATTTATTTTATTTTATGTTAGGTGCATTGAAGTTAAGAGCCTTTATATTGGATGAATGATGCAGTCTGCCAAAAGTTCTATATATCGATAATATGTTCTATGTTAATGTTAGGTATCTATATCAATGTAAAATTGTTTAGTTGTAGTGAGTAGATGATAATAATTATTTTTAAGTTGAAAATTATGTATATTATTGTGTTGCACTGTACATATAATGTGTTTATTTTTGACATAGACGAAGTATTGTAATTACGTTAAACTATATGAGAAAACAAAATGTGCATCTCTTGTATATGCATTTATAGAATGCTAAAATACAATAAAAATATTCTATTCTACTTGAAAGATAATTGTGTATTGTATACTGAATCTTATAACTTAACTGTAAGCAACTTACAACATCCAAGAACACCTTGAGCTTAGCAAAGACTGGTGCAAAAAGGAAAGACAAGAACGAATTACAAAAAGGTACTTGATGTATATTTACATTGAGAAAAGAGTCTTACTCTTCACTATTCATCAACGACAAAGAAGTATCAACTTCATGTCAAATACTTAGTACTATACCTAGTAGCAGACTGTCTTGGAAACCTCGAACTTGACAGAAGACTTTGACAACTACGAAGACAAAAGACCGCCATCCAAGTTTAGGCGCTTTCAATTCTTTCAACCAAAAGTCGCCAGGCACAATGAAATTGCAAAACTAACAACTCATCATAATTTTCATTTCTGCCTCGAACGACGTTGTCCTCTATACCATGTTTTTTTCTGAATTCCTCATATTAACAACATTAGTATTCTATTTTTTGCCTACGTAGAGTGTGTCCTTTTACACTCTTTAGATGCAGAGAAATAAAGACAAATTTCATCCTTCCCAAAGCCAGCTTGCCGAGTGAGTGAGTGAGTCAGTTGGTCTTTCAACCACTCTTGTTGAAGAACTGAATTCTTTTCACAAGACGAAATCCAATCTCTTGTTTATTCGATGCATAGGACTGACAGTACTCCGCAAGGCCAAACAATATAATAACATAATAAGAGCAAAAGTAGTAAGATAATTGTTAGTTTTGTTTAAGATATCATTAAATGTTTTCCAGGTATTGTTGGATTTAATTTCCAACTATCATAATTAAATAATTTTTATTAAAACTCATAAATTATAATTTACATCATTATAAAAATTATAAACTTTAAAAAACCTAAAATGCTAGTTCCAGTGTTTTTATTTTTGAGATCATTATTGGTACGAACATTCTACTTTTTTAACTGTATTTTTATCGATAAGAAAGTTATCAATATTTCTGATCCGATAATCTGTTTAATATTTTACCACAATAGATATTTTGTTTTTTGATAGTTAATTATCATTATTTTAGTTTAAATTTCAATATTTTTGAAATATTAAATGAAGATATTTATATAAATTCCTGGATATTGATATTAAATAGAAAAAATAAAAATTGCTAAATAATAACTAAGCTATTCAATTATATGGCAAAATAATAAGCTTGTAATGTTAATTCATTCCTTCTTGACTGAAGTGTACACCCAGGGGTACAATCAGATGAGTTTTCTTTGTAGCAAAACCTTATTTCTAGGCAATTAGTCATATTAATTTGACAACATCTAAATCATTCCATGTAATGGAATTAAATTCCAACTATAAAAATACAAAATTCAACCGGTTTCCGTTTCTTCAACACGTTTCAGAATCCGTCCCTGGTATTGTAAGGAATTATAATGCGTTAACTCGTCCAAACGAGAATACACGGCTACCGGATGGAGGATATTTCCAAATAATTACAGACATTGACTAATTACGAACTAAATCGTACGACCGAGTATGGACGGGATGTGTTTCGCCGGGCCAAAATGAATTCAGGCGGTTTCCGATTAATTAGTGGAGATGATTTTAAAATCGTAAAACAAGACTTGTTACCGCACTTATTCAAATTCTTGATGATAAAACCAATTCAGAGCTACTGGGAATTAAAAACCGGCCTTGTTAATTTTTTTTTATACAGCCCTGTCTGTGTTGTGATCTTAATTATTCGTTCTCTAAGCTATTTTATTATTTGCAAGCCTTTCTTATTATCTTTCATTTAAATTTGAAAACTTTATGTATTAGTAAACTGGATTCTGATCAGTAAAACGAGAAACAATTTTAAAAACACCATAATTTAAAATTTAAACTATAGATAAATTAAACCGAGTAGATCCACTTATTGTATCTTATATTTTTCCGTGTAAATTTATTTTTCTCAAATTTCAGTTCATCTCTACTGCATTTATTATGAATTAAAAGTTATATTATTATTTAATTAATAAGTTGAAGGAAATTTTAATGGATATACATTTGCTTTATTATGCTGCAAGTAGTATAAGTTTAAGAAAACATAAAGCACATTGCATAACATAAAGTAAACTACTGACGAATAGATAATGGAATTGGTGATGATTTCAATTGTCACACGTATTCTGTATCCGTAACTACTTCAGTCTGCCAATTCTTGCTAGTTTTCGTTTCATTATTTGAAGACGGTTTTTTCTCAGCCTTGCTGGTAATATGCAGTGAAAACAATTAGATATCACACACGAACACACACACACACACTCACACGGAGCAGTGGCTAAATGGGTAACAAACGTGACTAATTTAATCAAGATTCATTCCTGTTATATGGTAGATTAAACACAATTCGACAGGAAGTCTTTGACTTTATGTAATGAATTAACAACTATAACAAGCAATTATTCAAATATCGTGAGATGCGGTCTGGTGTGATGTAGGTATCAGAAAAACATTTTCTTTATCGTGCCAACGTTTCGATCTTTTATTGAGATCTGAAGATGATCTCAATAAAAGATCGAAACGTTGGCACGATAAAGAAAATGTTTTTCTGATACCTACATCAAACCAGACCGCATCTCACGATATTTGAATAATTATCCGTTAACGGTCACTAATCTCTACACATAACAAGCAATTATTAGATTTTGTAATTTACTCTGAAAATTTAACATAAACGTGTAATACGCACTCGTGTAAACCCTCCAGATTGTTGAAAACTACCCTAAATAAAACATACTCGCGCGCATTCCGGGCTCGCCCTACAAATCAGTCCTGCCGTATATCCTCAAGCTCCGATCAATGAACTTTGCCATTACCCCATCGCCCGTTTCAGAAACGCCGCAACTACTGAACAGTTAACTGTAAATCGATAAAGTATGTCTAATAACAAAGTGCATCAGTCAGAACAAAGATCGAAGTCGGATACTGCAATTATAGGCCATTACAGACAACAATAATAAAGTCATTGTCTACCATCAGAAGTCAACTTCTCGTTGTTGATGTAATTTTTAAAATAATATATGAATAGTCTGTAGATATACGTTTCATAGAAATGATAAATGATGGGATGAGTGTGGTGTTCAATACTTTCCATTTTCGTTAAGGTTATAACCCTTGGGTAAAATTTAAATGGCACTAAATAAAGAAGAAACCAATTTATTGAACGAAGGCTTGAAATTTGTCCCAAAAACAGAATTGGATACAAAAAAACTAGCTTGGTTCATCGGTGGACATGAAGTAGTAACATAAATACAAATATAAAATATAAATGTGCCGAAATAATGAAACAAAAGTTAGTAAACTTAAACGTAAAAAACTAAATATCCCACGTACAATTAGGTCTATCGATCAAAAGTTAAAAAGTAACAACGTTGTTTTAAAAGCCGATAAGGGAAATAGTATAGTTATTATTGAAAACCAAAATTACGTTTCTAAAGTTGAAAAATTTCTAAATAATAATGAATATAAAGAAATAAAAAAGGATCTAAGGAAAAAGGAACTAAAAACTCGAGTTCAAACAGCCATAAAAAATAGTGATATTTTATTCTCGGATGACCAATATGCAATTAAAAAACTCATACCAATGAACCCAAAACCCCCAATGCTGTACGGTACAGTCACAATCCATAAAGAAAACAAACCTATAAGGCCAGTAGTATCCTTTTATAATTCCCCATTCCACAAACTTGCAAGCTCAACTAGTTTCAACAAAGGGAAAGAACTAGATTGGTTTGAGAAATTTGAAATTAAAAAATGTAAAATTGTACATGGTGATAAATGCATTAATAATATAACAGATTTTGATCTACCTCCCATATTAAATATGTATATAAATAATATCAAACATCCAAATAATTAAACTAATTATTTTAATTGTTATTATTTTTATTCTAATATATTTTTTGTGTGTTATAATTTCCGCGTTTCGCACGTTCAAATTGAGCGTCATGAAAAATCAGCTGTTAATTGGAACGTCGCGTTGCCGGAGGTATCAGCGGTTTCGCTTTAGTAATGCACGTCGAGAGACATCCTTCAACCTGATGATGAGCTAAGAGGCTCGAAATCCGGATCGTTGCCGAACAACTTACAGTAGGAACTATCCTTTTGGAAAGTATTATACGTTTCATAGTGAAGATCAATAATGTAACCGTTGTACAAGCAGGATAAAAATAGTATAATTTCGTTTTGTCATTATCTCATAATTTTAATTTTTAATTAAGGTGGCAGCAGAAAAAACTAAAGTTTTCATAATAAAAACTGTTTTCTTCAAAAAATCAGCCTACATTTTATTATTATTCATTACTTTCTTGTAAACTATCATCTATGTGACCTAATAACCTAATGTGACCTAAAAAATAACAATACAAATAAAATCTAGGTCGTACAGATGAGATTTAAAAAACACGACCATGTTCAATATCAGCATCAAATTTATAAATTAATCACCTTAAAAGGTGACATAAATTGACTGTTATTTGATTGATTGCAATTGATTTTCAAATGAGGCTAATTTTATACCAACCTGAGAACCAACCCCACAAAGCTTTTTAAAATTGGAAATTGGTGTTGTTTCTCTCCCTCCTAACAAATACCATCTACTCTTTAAAACGTAAATTGCAAAGGAGAATTGGTATATATTTACTTCCAACAATGCTATTCAACTACACCGTCGAGGCAAAATGTGTGACACGCGACATGGTACCGGACCCTACTCGCCACTTGTTTCCATTAATCAAGTAACTGAATTGAACCAATTAAAAGCTTATTTACTGCATTTGTCGGGCCGCGGTAGCCGAGTGGTTAAGGCGTCAGACTCTCGGCTAGTAGACCCCGCGGTCGTGGGTTCGATCCCCACCGTCGCTTCTGGAATTTTTCTGACGCCTAAGGGGACCGGTGGCCGCAATTAAAAGAAATTGACACGGCACTCATCAATGGAAAGGGCGGGACCGGATCTCAGCGACCCTGAACCTGGTCCCAACCCCCTTCAAAAATGAGTTTCTTCAATGGAAGAGCACTGGTACAACGGGGGCTCAAGTTCACTTTGTGTTGTGAGCCCTACCCCAAAAATGGAGCCAGGGTATAGTACAATAAGCTGTACAGCTGCAGTGCTCAGGAGGGAACTCCTCCAGTCCCCGGTATCCATCCATCCATCCACCTTTACTGCATTTGTTGACGATGTATGCGCTATCTCTATGGATACCATAACGAACCCCTTACATTAAAACTCTGAAAACTGTAAGTCAATAAAAATGCTGTAAAAATTTACCAACCATTTACAAAACTATTTAATTGTATCATGTCGAAAAAATGATATTTGCAAATTATCAGTCAAGTGAGAGCCACGAAACAAATACAACCAACACGCATGAGCTGATTTATTATGCATGCAAATAGCAAAATTTTGCAGATTGCATGTGCAATTGTAATTAGTTTTGTTTAGTTAATTTACAAGATTTTCTAACACCGAATCGGTCAATAGGCCCTTTTTAATTATTTTTAGTTTAATTAATTTTTAATTTTATTACATTATGAATATTGGTCATATACATATAGGGCGGAACACACATATCCAAGTGTGAGGTTTCCTGATGAAGGGATTACTTGCGGTTACAACGGTAATTGCTTACAAACAAACTACGGCCCAGCAGGAGTTTCCTTTTCTTAATATTTCGGATCATATCGCAATTCGCTATTTGGTTGAGAATTATTTTCAGTTAATAAAACCTGGACTCTTGTATCTATGTCAACAACGAACACTTATGTTTCACGCCTAAATCAACTAAAGAGAGTAAAAAGTTATCTGAAAATGACTAAAGAAAAAAATTTTTTATGACAAATAAAGAGAAAACAAAATCCCTACGAGGGAGATATGGTCATGATAAGTACAGTTCAACTTGTTGGTACAATAAAGCAGGTATTAAACCAACTGTTTGATGAAAAATGGGCTTCTATGGCGTCTAAAAAAGATATTGAGGCACTTCGAGAGGATAACTTCAAACGTCGAGAAGAAAATCAAGTGCCAAGAGAGAAATTGGTTTCACTGAACGAAAAAATTTTCAGACCAGGAAAAGCGCCTGGAAGATTTTGAGATGAGATTTCGTCGTTCTAATCTTATCTTTAAGGGCTTTATCGACAGGCTGCAAGATAATCTTCCAGAATGTATTAGTAAATTCCGTAATGATGTTCTCCACGTAAACATCAACCCCAATTTCATAAACGCGTATTCCATGGGTCTAAGGATCAGACTAACAGCCCTTTGAAGGTACATTTTCTTCGTAACCGAGACAAATCGGCTGTTATGGCTAATGTAAAAAGTGAAACAATACTGGAATGATACAGCATGACTTACTGTATAACGTTGGCAAAGGGAGAATTCAACATTTACTTCTACGAAGAGAAATAAATCATAGCAATGCATCTCTAAAGGTGTCTCTATTTGCCAATCGGCTTTATTTAACATGTCGAATGGAATTCGCTCTCGGGTCTGAGACATGGACTTGAAAATGAAACCTGGAAGATAAACGAAATAATAGAAGCGGACCTAACAGAGTTTCTTTCTGCCTTGTTGTTGGACACACTCCCAAAGGATTATTTCACACTAAGCTCTCCCCCACAGCAGAAATAAAAATTCTACGGCTGTACGCCAAGTGTCGTCGTCAATCTGGGAACTTTCCGTCTGCAGGCAGGTAATACGTAATTGTTCAACTTGTTTAAATTCATGTAAATTTGTTTCATTTTTTCTTACAATATCAATGGCTTTAAATCTAAAGTAATCGATCCCTTATTCCTAAGTTTTATAAAGCAATATGATGTATTTATTTTGTTAGAAACTTTTAACACTGAGAACAATTTCAGTTTATATGACCATTATTTATCAGATTAAAAATGCCAGCTGTGAAAAATCAAAATTTGGAATACCAATTGGTGGCAATTTATTTGGCATGGTATTTACAAGTTCTGTTGGTTCTGTACTCTAGGCTGTGTTGATTTGATTTGTTTTAGGGCTCCAGAGGTTAATTTATGGATTAATGGATATGGATGGCCAATTTATTTAAACTGTAATGCCTGGTGTGTGTGTGTGTGTGTGTGTGTGTGTGTGTGTGTGTGTGTGTGTG
>CM077105.1:34295464-34307084 GCA_039619505.1 Cimex hemipterus | reverse complement strand
ATATATATATATATATATATATATATATATATATATATATATATATATATTTTAAAACGGGTGTCGTAGAGTCAAATTTGCAATTGGCGCAGTCGAATTGGACTAGATTCACGGGAACAGTGTACATCTTACTGCGATCTACAAAACCTACCTGATCCTTCTTGCTGTAAAGAAACAGTGATGTGCAGCTCTGCAATCTACGTTCTGTAAGTTTAATCACAATTGAGCAATTAATCACACAATTAAACAAACTTTCTGTAACAGATATCAGTGTACGTATCATGCCGTCGCTAACATAAATAAAAATATTCTCTGATAGTATTCCGAACTAAGAAGGAAATCCGAAAAAACTAGCATTTTTATCAGTTAGTACAAGTCGAAGAAGTAACTTCAATTTTGAATTCAATCGTTCCCATAATCAGCGAGCTAGCAAAAATAAGTGCTTTCTGCGGGATGAAAAGAAAATTAATCGGAAGCGCGGCAGAAACCCTCCATGATTCAGATTTTGCAGATTGGAATACATTAAAAAAATTTCTAATAACAATATTTTCAACCACTCAAAATTCTCATAGTTTATTATTTGAAATATTAAAGTGTAAATGAACAAAAGATCCGGTATACTATGTTAAAGAAATAATAGAAAAGTTCGGAACTTACAAATCGAAACCATACACGGAAAATAACGCCAACGTTAATGCTATCGGAGTTTACAATCAAAAATTACTAGTTTTACATGTTATATTTTCTCAAAGATTCCTGGCGAAATAGTTTGGTCACCAGACATTGAGATATTATTACGAAATGACTTTCAATACAAACAAAGCAACAATAGCACCAAACAAATTCAATCACCTACCGCCCACCTTTCCCTCAAAAATATCAAAACCGTCAACAATTCTCCCAAAACCGCCAACTTTACAATCCAAAACCAACACTCACACTAAAACCGACAACCTTTGCAATGTAACAAAAGTCCATCACTACTCCCGGTAACACCAATGAGCATATCAACATGGAACAGTTCCCAAAATCCCAATTTTGGCCAACACACGGGAAAAAAGTCAAACCCTGATCAGAACTCTTTTTTAGAAGAAAGTCAAACTCCATAAGAAGATTTCACATAATGAATATTGAACGCGATGAGAACGACGAACTTCCGTATATAGTCGACAAAAAGACAAATTTTAAAATCCTAATCGACACCGGAAGTACGAGATCGTTCATAAATCCCGAGGAAGCAAAAAACATTTCAACACTAAAATAAAACGTAAGCTATTTGAAGTTATCACCACTCATGGGTCTTCACGTAAAAATTACAGTACACTTCTGAATTCAAGCGATCCCTCATTTTACCAGCACACAACATCCACAAAAGACAAAAAAAATCACGCCATATTCGCTAACAACAACACGACACATTCTGCCACAAAACACACACCACTCGAAATTCACAGTAGCTGTATATTTTTCTAACTTCCTATTAGATATAAATATAGACGAGCAATTAACTACGACTACATAGTAAATCACAGAGTACGAAATAAATTATTATATGAGGGAATTAGAGAATTAAGCCAAATCAATAAAGAGAAATCTATTAAGATTCGGAACAAAAACAGGGACCCTCCCTAAAATTCCCAAAGACGTGTACGTGCGAAACGCACAAAAACAGAGCAAAACCAAAGATCGTTACAAACCGGAACAGAGTGATACTGTTAACAAAGAATTAAAAACGGCAAAAATAAAGACCCAATAGCACAACACAAAAGACAAAATTCATTTAGAAAATATAAAACGACCTAGGAAAACGGGTAACTAACAAACAAATCTGCTCTTAGCAGTTGCATCGGGAGCAATAATAACGGACAACACAACAGGCACAGGACTCATCCCTTAGACCTGGGCACTGCAAAAGAACAGACGTCCCACCACGTTTTAAAACATTTGTTTACACGAAACCACTTTTTAAATCAACTACACGTCCTTGACGAAAACTATCGCTCGACACCGTTGTACCAACAAGGAAAATTAATACGCTAGAGTAGTACCTTAACCGATGGGGTCACTCTAACTAGCTACTGTTAACTAATTAACACACTAGAAAAAAATTATAAGAGATAAATTACAATTTATCAAACCACAAGGGAATATTACTAGAGATAGATTTAAGAGAGGAATTATAAACGGTATCGGAGCAATAATTAAATTTATAACCGGCAGCTTAAATAACAACGATAAATAAAAGTTTCGAAAAAATATTAAACTTTTTATTAACAACAAGAAGATATGCAATTACAAATATATGCTCAATACTCACTAAACTCAGAAATCAGGAAAGAATACAACAAAATACTGCAAACTATAAACCATAATAATCACGAGATTGCTAAAAATATATTGAAACTACACGAGAACATTGACCTCTACATAGATTTAAACAGATAACATAATATCGCAATTCAAATACAAATTCTATATCACATTATATTGAACACATTACAGGATATAAAAAATTCTATCGTATTTTGTAAATTAAAAACATTACACCCCAGCATAATTTCCCCATCCGAACTATTCTATGACCTAAATAAAATTTCGCCTTGCTAAGGAAATAGATTACCTTTCGAAATTCACCCACAAGACATAATAAACTACGAAGAAATTGTCAAAGTCAATTGTATTATCAAACCTACAGCAATAGTATATTTATTAGAAATACCTATTGTACAAGATGTAAACTTCCGATTATATGAAATGTACCCTGCAGCTGCCAAATACGGAGAAAGCTTTGTAACTATACTTCCAAATGATAAATATTTACTCAAACCACAATCTGGTCTTGAGAAAACAATAATTACCCTAAAGAGTACTTGTATACAAAAAATTGCATTCGTATACTTTTGCTATCCTGATTTAATAACTTACTCAAACGCCAGAACCTGCTAGAAAATGACTGTACAGAACTTTGCAGCTACACAACACTGGGCATCTCTGCCGACCACTTGGAGTGGATACCCAATCAACTTGGCAACTTTCTCCACACAAGTTATTCATTTTTATGTAAAGTTAATCGTAAACTTTAATGATATATAACAAATAAATCTTTTTTTAAAAACGAGCTATGGTCCTGGGGTTCACTGATTTCCAAGAATTCCATCTAGTAGACTTCTTGGCTCCTGAAGTATAAAAATATTTTTGGCATAAAAATGACCGAATGCGTTCTTTTAACATGGCGACTACGGCTTTTAGTGTTCTCAATCAATTTGAATGGAATTTTAAAGGGTGTTAGTAAATTGAAAAAAATATTACATAGGTGTATTTAGTGTAGGGGTTTACAATTATCATTTGGAAACATGTAATACAATTTTAAATGTTGCGGAAAATTCTAGCTTTGAGAAAGGTAAAAAGTTAATTTTACCATTAATTAAGGTTTTTAGTTGAGATAAAAATGTCAATGGCATGAGCGGCATTCGATTTGAAAAATGTAAAAAAGGAGGGAAAATTCAAAAGGTGAGGTTGAGATGAGAAATTGGTGTCCGAGTGGGTCGAGAATCAATCGCGATCAGAATACACCACAATATACCTGTGTAATATTTTTCGATGAACTAACATCCCCTACAATTTCATTCGAATTGATTGAATAAGCTGTGGGCCGTGGCAGCTTTGTGAACACAATTTCAGTACTTTTTTCATGTAAAATTTTATATTTGCTAGATACCTGGTGGCTCATAGGACGGAACTCTTGAATACATGTTCAATATTTTTGACCTAATTACTAAAAAAACATAATTGGAATCGGTAAGTAAATAAAATAAAAAAATAAAATTTTTCTGACTACCCGTCTATCACTGACACTTCCTTTGGTTTTTATGTCAATGTGGAGAAGTGAGGGAAGTCGACGGAAAAATTGATGGGGAGTGAAAGAAAATAAGAGACGCACACCTTCACAAAAGATATAGATAAATGAAACAAATCATATGAAATGAATAAATGAATCTTATATCAAACTATTTTTATCCTGTAAGATTAAAAAATGCGTAAATCTGAGCTAAGTAGAGGTAATATCTAACTTAACAAATCTATATTTTTAAAAAGGTTATATTATTTGTATTAACGTAAGTAACACAAATATGTCCGAACCTTACAAAGTTTACTGCTTCAGCAAAATGTTAATAGCGTCTAGATTTGAAGATTATGAGTGCCACGAACTTTTAATTAAACCGTAAGAAATTGTTCGTTGTAAAATCGTGATATTCGAACTGTGTACCCGCCAGGACCGAAAATGAACTTTTTTTATTTGAACAGGCACTTAGCACTTACGCCTGAAGTATAGTCTACGAATATCCTCCTCTGTTAACACGTCGCATCAAAGATGTAAATTACCATGTGTATGACGTACGTCAACCTATCCGGCCAGATGACCTTTCTTTGGGTTGAAGAGTAACTATCCGGCGGACGCCCGGCACTTTATTCGAGCTTCGCTTCCCTTCCATAACGAAATTACGAGGAAGAGCCGGGATGCTTTGGAGAATGTAACCTTTTAGCGTGACAGGGGCAAGCCTCCCGTGGGAATCTGTCACCGCTGACATCGGCCTGCATCCGTCATTGATCACTTGAACTGGCTTTCTGGGTGAAATCGTAATGATTTCATGACTAGCACGGCCAACCGCACTTCGCGAAACGGGATTATTTCAACGAAAAGAAACTTATCTAGAGCGTATCTAGAATTTCAAAAGTTAAAATAAAACAAAAACAAACAATGAACAAGTACAATGTAAAAAAACATCGCACAATCTTTTTAAAACTACTTAAAACAAGCTTAAACAATAATAAAGATTCTACTGCATTGTGGTTACAAGGTACCACAAAATATTACAAACAACAATTTAATAAATGGTATTAACGAAAAATATTTTAAAATTTAAGTTAAAAATTTCAGAAAATTCGGATGCAACAGAAAACAATCATTAGACAAGGAAACAATAATCAGCATATTCCTTTATCTGCCAGAAGAATATTCAAAATAAATATAGCACAACTGAATTTTTTCACTCAATCTTCAAATCATTTTCGATATTTTTATGAATTTCACTAAAATGCTGTAATTTCATTTTGTCTAGAAAGAAAATCCGTTTATACTGTTGTTCATAGTGCGGAAAAACAGTATAACTGGTAGAAGGCAGTTGCCTTTACGTGTGCTTTATTAGTTTCTAAATTCCTGTAAAGTTTCTTGTAGGTCGGTAAAGTTGTTCATAGAACAATTTTTTTCATTTTTCAAACTAATTGTGGAGATTTAGAAAGCAAAAATGTTTAGGAAGTTGTTTTTATTTTTGTTTTCCAAAGGATTTACAGTTAGAGTTTTTTGTAGAGGCTAAATACGAATACAAACTTCGTGTTTTGATATAAAATTGTTTCACCTATTTTGCCAAGCTGAACAGTACTAAAATTATATTTGGTAGCGAAGAGATTGAAAGATACATAATTTGTGGCGAGCGAATAACAAAGTAGATTAATTAATTTTTTGCCAGCATCCAAATATCGAGAAAAAATATAAAAAAATTAAAACCCTTAATCTCTCAAAACAACTTGAAGGGCCATAAAAAATTTAGATAAAATGTGTGACTGGCCTGATTATTGTGTCGATTAATTTTATTTGGTCGATAATTCTTCTAATAAATGTTATGAACTAATAATTTACAAATTACCATTTTATTTTATTTTTTCTATATTATATATATTTGGTTAAAACGATTTTATTTTGATTTTATTGAACGTAAAAGCTTGGTATCATGTAAAATGTAAATAATTCATGATATTTTACTGTTTAACATTCCCTGCTTGTAGTGTTTGGTGACGAGAAATTATAAGCGGAAGTGAGAATGAATGATGAATAATCCCCAAATATATTTTGTACTGCTGATAACATCTTTATTTACATTTTTTCTCAAATTCCGCTTAAAATTACATTCATGAAAATTAATTACGGGTCTTGACAAAAAAACAGCGACAAGCCGTCATATTCTAGCTAGGGAGAAATCACGGGGGGCTTAAAGAGAAATTATGAGGATTTGCTCTTTCTCAAGTCTTTAACGTCATACATTCTTTATATGCTGAAAAAAATACAATGTTAAAGGTTAACGATTCACCGTTTTTACCGTACTTGATGAGATTTGTCAAGTATCAAACTGATTTCCGTTAAAGTTTCTGAAGAATTCTGCAGCTCGTTAGTTACAGCGGAACAATTTTCCAGCTGGTGATACGATTTATGCTAATCCATACAGAAGCTGACAGTAGACAATTATTTTCAGCCAGTCACTCTCTGCACATAATAAAACCTCTTTTTAAACTCGTCCACCTTTTACCTTATATCGATTTCTCAAACGGTCGGGGGTTGATGCAGGTCGGTCAAGAGTTCGTGATTCAGGCTATTGAAATGTAATCCGGAGCAGATTATTGATGCAGAATCGCATCCATTATCCTTACGTGACTTACAAAGAATATCGTACACATTTTCCTTTCTTTATCTCAATGACAACCAGGGGTGTAATTTTATCGCCTGTTTGAAAAATGGCCATTGAAGTGCTTCACGACCGCAGAACCACATCTGAAGACTTCTTTGTGCATGTATTTGTTACTAGCCGTTACGTTTATTTCAGTTTCAACTGTCTTGAAGAAGAGGCCTAAGACGAAAGTGAGAGAATCTTGCATAACTTATTTTTATTAGCTCAAGTTGGTTGAGGTAGTCTTGATTTTTATTTACCTTACCATTAAGTGAATTTATGAATAAATTAGATAGCAAATAAAAATGAAGAAGGATTATTTTTTTAGGTATAATTTATAAAAAGAAGAAAGATTTAGAAAAAAAATAGTTAAGAAACATTTAGTTATTTGTGAATAAAAGTAAATATTAAACAATATCAAGTCTCACAGGAATTTCACGCAACATCGATATGACTCCACAAGAATAGCTCCACACTTTACGCCTTGAATAATTGTCGAAACGTCGGTAAAAAATTCAAAAAGGTACTTTTCTACGCGGCTCCATTCTAGACCGTTCCTCACAAATCTAACAAATTAAGTATTTAAATTTTTGATAGATAAAGTCTGAACAGTTAATAGTTTCATGAATCTGAATAAAACACTGAGAATTCACGGCTATTTATAACATTTATTGTTTTAGAAATATTTGTAGCTTTCAATGATATTGTACGGACTTATACTTTACTACGATAACTTAGCGGTCTGAAGATGGTTTTACACAGAAGTTGCGTAGTTGGCTTTACTTTTAACATGTTAAAATAGGATAAAACATGGCAACAAGGCAGTACATTAATTATTTTCTAATTTATATGCTTATTGAAAGTTAATCGACGGTTTAAACCCACGATCTGTTATCCAACTGCTTCTTTTTTGGTTGTAAGGTAATACATTTTTTTAAAACTTAATACTTAGTAATTTTATTATCATTTAAACTTTGATGCCATTCGTTAAAATAATAGTAATAAAATAATACTGATAGTTAGTTGCAATGTAAACTTGTATACTTTGCATAGAAATTTAGGTTAAAGACGCTGTCGGCCTAATTTTAGCTATTTAAAAATTCCAATAACTGTTTAATAAAACTTTTAACCCAAAACGTCCTTTTTGCACGTTGTAAATTATTAACAGAATTTTTACCCCATCTATTGAAAAGCTTGGCAATAAAAACCTATCAAGGAGCCTACGTTTTTTGAAGGATGCGCAAATTAATTTGACATATTTACCAAAAATGCCAGTTTTTCTTTCCTGTTATTTTTTTCTGTGCTAAAACCTTATGTTTATCTTATAATGTCAAGTTATTTACATAGGCAATGTTGAATTGTGCATTAAGGTCATTAAGGGTGTCATTCCGTCATGAGCTAGTCAATACTGCAGCTGCAAGAACCGAGTTAAATATAGAGATTTTACACCGGCCAATAAAGTTAACGTTCTCCACTTTATAAATCACAGTGTTTTGTCTTTTTCTGTAATTACTTATTTCAGAAAATTGTAAAATATTTAATGTGTACCGTCTGGTACTATTACTTAAACAAGTTTCATTTTTAACCGACGATTGCCTTTTCTTGTAAAGGAAAAAAGCTCATTTACCAGTTTGGAAAACGAGTTGGTATTTTTTTTGTTTAAACGCTGTTGATGGCAATCTTTAAATCCACAGATAAGTATAAATGTCGGTTGGAATAAAATTGGAAAATTGCTTGACTCGCCCCTTAATAAGCCATAGTAGTCGTCCCTGTTCTATAATCGAGCGATGGTAATTTCCGACTCGTTTTTAATCCTAATGCTTCTTTTTTGTTTTAAATAAATTAGCCTTCCGGCTTGAGAATTTTTAAAATGAGGCACCCCTAACGATATAAACGAATTCAAGTCTTCTTGAGTGTCCGCATCAGGCGATTGGTTTACGAAAGGTTTTTTGGGATAAAAACTTGTTTCCAATCTTAATCCAGATTTTATAATATTAAAAAAGTTTAAAAAATCGTGTGATAAAATGCTATTAGTATAAATGATCAAATTTCCAAATAGGTGAAATCATACATATGATCATTATAACATAACTGAAGTCCATTAATTTCTTATGAGCAATGACATTACGTGTTACAACAAAGAAAAAAATTGTAAAATTCTTTTAAACAGATAAGAAATTATATACTTACACTAAAATAGAAACAAACCAACTGGGTATAAATAAATTTTCATGTTTTTTTTTTGTTTGGTGGTTGTTGACTTTACTAAGTTTTATTTATCATAAATGAATTTCGCAAAATTTGCTACTTATTTGAGCTAACGCTTGGGAAGGTTATTTCCTGATTCTCTGGGCTCCTCTACAGCAAATTGGACAAGTTGTTAAAAGCTTTTCGAAGTCAATAAACGAAAATAATAAGATACCTATAAATTTACGTTCAATGCAATTTCGTACTATCCACCTATTAAGGCAGTAGCGATAATTTTTGCGACGACTGCTGGGTTTTTTCTATTTTTTAGTTTAACTCTACTTCTAGTCGATGGATTTAAATTTTTGAGAAAAATTTGTTTTTCAGAAGTCTGTAGGATTCTTTTTACGGATCAAAATTTAAAATACCAATAATCAGTAATTTTTCAAGGAAACTTCTTTGTTAAAAAGAGGCCAAAAAGTTACTATTGTTCGGTACAATTTTCTCAAGGTTTATCTATGTAGCCTATTACGATGGTCTTTCCATAAAATATACACTTTGGTCCTAGTGTTCATTTGTGGCAACAATCTAATGTTCTGACAAAATTTTACAAAACAACGTTTTTCTTCGCATCTAGGTATTTTTTGAAAGAAATACGTTACTATGATTGTCTGCTTATTATTACTCTACGAAATGAAAAATAGTATAGTTTCAATGTGATAAATGGTTTATGTATGAATTGTACCAAATGTGAAAATGAATAAAACTTTTCAGTAAAAACGATTACAAAATAAAAAATCTAATTCCACATTTTCTTGTTGCCGTCAAAAGTTGGGAGTTGATATACGATATTTTAGAAGAGTGAAGTTAGAGACAAGTTGTTAGAATATACATACATAAGAGACGAGAGTCTTCCAATAGGCAAGAAGGCCTACGGTACACCAGAACACTTGATTCACAATTTTTGAAAGAAAATATTTAAAACATTTCTAACACTCGGAATCTAAAACCAAGTTTAATTTTTACAAAAATGATGGTAATTAATTGAAAACAATGTTTTTTGGACTCAAAAATGGTTGCGTATATTTTTTATTTTTGGTTTTGTGATACAAGAATTATCTATAGCAATTGTCGTTCATTAAAACCGCAGTCAGCATATTCATAGTTTTTATAACAAGTTATAGCCATACTAATTAACAAATTACTTCCAGAACACACGTTTAGATTTGTCCTACAATTCTAAAAAGCTCGAACAAAAGACAAAAATAGATTCGATAATTTTACAGATAAGAAAATGTGAAAACGTTTCATACTGTTCAGTATTCAGTTCTTGTCAAATTTTGGTAAATTGTTAATTGTTTGAAGCCGTCGTCAAATTTTCGTTCTTTTATTCTGGAAGTATATGCATTTTTTCACTTGAGACATCCAGGTCAGGTGACAATTCTTCCCTATTTCGAAACATTGCCAACTTTTTTTACTTGACCCTTCTTCAGTGAAACACATTATATCAAGTGAATATCCTAAAAATTTGCTTAAACTTTTCTTTAAATTTACCTAAATACAGGTGTAAATATATTACAGTATATTACTGGTATTCAAAAAATAATTATTTTGTGTAATTTAAAAGCTTACTAATAATGTCCCAGTGTGAAGTAATGGTTTTTTGATGGTGTCCATCCTGATTTTGTGGAATTCCCTAATAAAATGAAGGGTAGGAAATAAACCGAACTGTATTGAAAGAATAGGAATCATGACAGATTACCAGACATCCATTTCGAACTTATAGTCAAACCTCTTTATTTAAAAAACGACTCCGGAGATGATCTATATTAGACCGACACGCGTTTGACTTAATAAATGCCTATTGTGGAAAAGACGATTTATTTCCTTTCCATCATCTTATGTAATTATGTGTTATAGAAATTTTAAAGAATAGGAATTTTTCATTAACAATATTTTTGTTCGGTGTTTTTAGCATGCTATACCTATACAAGGGGAGGAGGCCTAATTATACATTTTTATAATAAATTTATTTTCCTTATTTTACTTACATCGAATATTGTTAATTAAGACATATCTTATAAATTTTTGCTAGAATTTGTTTGGCAACATATTTTTTAAATGTTACGATTTAGCAATGAAAATCTACTTCCATATTTTTGTAAATTTGTCTGAGTTATTATGAACAAACACAATTTTTCTATCTTGGTATATATGCATGTTTTTAAAAATAAGTGAACTTTCGAAACAGAATTACATAAATTTAAAAATTTATGTTTATAAAGACAAAAACATCTCCAAAAAATTGTCTTGTGGAAAGAACTCGTTTATCAAATTGGGGCCAGGGCGGTGTTTTAATAGTCGCCCCCTCTTAATCAGACTTAATAATAATTCTTTTCTTCGCACATGTCGCGTAAGATTGATAAGGTCCTCTGGGCAGGTTGATACTTTTATAATTATAGAGTTTGTCCGTCATCACATGATATCGTCTGAATTGTAAAGTGGTCCTTCCCGTTACATCGGCCCCTGCCTCCCATTCATCAAGATCGCCCAGTGTTCAAGCCACCGTGGGAACAATGCGACCAACTTGTGTCGGCCCTGAGGCTCCTTTTGTGGGCGATTTGTGTCTTTAACGGGTCGGACATTTTTTGTTGATCCCTTGCTCTGTACGGCCGCTATTTTTCAACCTGTCCAGTCGGTTTTTGTATAAAAACAATGGATAACATTGTTTAGCATATGCCATTTGTATACATTTAGCCTTATAAATTGTCGAAGATATCAGATATGATGGGACGTGTAGTCAAATATAGGTATCAAATATTGGACGACTAATCGTTTACACGTGTAAATAATTACCGATTTAAGTACTAAAAAAGGCAATATCTATTTCATTGCATTTAATAGTACATATACGTATATATATATATATATAT
>CM077105.1:34246051-34281319 GCA_039619505.1 Cimex hemipterus | reverse complement strand
TATTGGGTTGTCCGGAAAATAATGCAGGATTTTAAGTTTTCATTAAAAAAAATCTATATAAAATATTCTGTTTACGTTTACAGGATTACTCATTTGTATGAATGTCAACACTTATTAATCCTCTTCCAAATGATATTGTTTGTTTACCTCTGTAGCATTCCGCTACTTGGAAATAATTCAGTCATCCTTATAATGTCAAAGCGAGAATTTCGTACGATTTTCTTTTACGAGTTTAAACTCGGCCGAAGCGGAGCCCAAACGGCTAGAAACATTAACCAAGTCTGGGGCGAGGGTTGTGTTAATGAGTGCACTGTGCAAAGGTGGTTTAAAAAATTTCGGGAGGGAGATTTCAGCCTTGAAGATGAAGAAGGTCGTGGAAGGCCTTCCTCTCTTAATGATGATGTTCTGCGATCAGTGGTGGAAGAAAACCCCAAAACAACTGTTCGAGAACTTGCAGAGCAACTCAAAGTCAGTAAAACGACCGTCGCTGACCACCTCAAGGCGATTGGAAAAGTGAAAAAACTCGAAAATTGGGTTCCACACTCATTAAACGATCGCCAAAAAAATCAGCGCTTTGATGTTTGTGCATCACTTCTTTGTCGAAACAAAAATGACCCATTTCTGGCCAGAATTGTTACATGTGACGAAAAGTGGATTCTCTACGATAACACTAGACGTTCTGGACAGTGGCTCGACAAAGGAGGCTTAAATCCTGGCGAAACCTTCAATGCTGAATCATACTGTAACCAAATTAATACCATGCATCAGAAATTGGCAGTAATGAAGCCCTCTTTGGTCAATCGGAAAGGGCCCATTTTGTTGCATGACAACGCTCGACCACATGTGTCACGTGTAACGTCACAAAAATTATTGGAGCTTGGCTATGAAACTTTGCCTCACCCACCCTACTCTCCGGACCTCTCGCCTAGTGACTACCATTTTTTTAGACACCTGGACCACTACTTACAACACATAATATTCAAAAATCAAACGGAACTGGAAAATGCATTTATTGACTTTATCAATTCTAAAAATTCTGAATTCTACTCAGACGGAATTAATAAGTTACCAACACGTTGGGAGAAATGTATTGAGAGTATGGGAAATTATTTTGATTAAAGAACATTGCTTTAAAGTAACTAGTTTCTTTTTTTTTGTTTAATACCAAAATCCTGCATTATTTTCCGGACAACCCAATATAATTCATTAAGATCAATGAATTTCACATTGCAATTTAATTCATTTTAGCAATTTAAAACGGCTACTATTGCATTTTTATTTTAAGAAAATGGTGGAAAATAAACAACACGTTTTAAAACTTAGTGATTCACGTTTTCTGTTAGCAGTTTTCAGAAGTTTATGGTTTAGTTAATAAAAGTAAGTAGTGCCAATTATTCTTTAAGACCATAATTATTTTTGTAATTTCAATGATTGGTTGTTTTTCCTTGTCTTCCATTGTGAATTATCAATGCCTACACGACATATTTTATATTACTTCATTGCAGTGAAACATTGTTGTACTTTAAACTTTGAGATTGTGTAGATAAGGAAATTTCAGATGATTATTGGTGTAACGAATTAAGTAATTTTTATGAATCAAAAGGAGATTTCGTAGTATTCAATTTTTTATTACTCTTAATTGATATTGTCAGTTATTAAATGAAAGTGGAGAATGGTTCAAAATTGAGTTCAGCTGCGATTGATTATAGGAGTCAACATAAGCTAAAGGGTTAATGTAACGCGGAAATTGAAAATAGCCACCTGACACATTGTGATGCAGATCGTGCTGGAAAGTGCTATGGAATTTTCAGTACCGAAGAGCTCATCTTATAAATGGAAGAGGCGGTAGTCCAGAAGGGCTTTCGAGAGACATTTATTAGGGTCGCCCCCTTTGGTTTTTGATTTACAATCTCCCTACCACGGTTGGCGCCGCCGGCAAAATTTGGCCATTGTACCTCCGGAGGCTCCCTTTATTAGACGCCATTAACTGGTTAAGATATTTTGGAGGTAAGCTAATGTGTGCCCAGTGTGTGACATGGTTAGTACATTTATAAAGTACGGTAAGTTTCGACGAACGGATTGGGCACGCTGGATAATCGACATACTTGGTTATATTACACAAAACAACAACAAAAAAAAGCTATATGCAAATCATCTTTAACTTATTGAGCAGGAAACACAATACCCCTTTGTACAGCATAAACTTGCGCCGATCGGTTCTTCATAGAAAGACAACAAATGGCCGTCTGAAGAGAATAGACAAGCTTTAAGAAAAACCACCGTTGCTTTTAGTCAGACATTTCCTTATGCCATAGTTTCTTTAACTTTATCATTAAGATATCCACATTTGCAATGTGAATGGACGTTATATTTAATATATTTTCACAAATGCACTTCCTATCACTAACTACAAGAAATTTATAATTTTGATCACTTGGGAATTTCATCATAAACCTTTCAATTCAAATAAAAAATGTATGCGTTTAGTTTAGTTTCATTTGTTTTATTTTAATTTCAAAAATGAATTCTATAACGATATTGTACACTTGTCTAATAAGGTAAATTGATACTTCACTCAATAATTTATAGATACTTTATTTGAAAAAAAAAAAATTGTACAGTGTATCCTATATATGAAGATTTCTGCGTCTCACAGAATGAATAATATAAAATGAATAAGTAAATAACTTGATACTTGTGTAACAGGTGAAACGTACTTCCAATGGTGGTAGAGCTTTATCAGTACAATGTCAACGACGCACACTTAATTTAATAAATTAATTAAGCAATAGGCGTTAAAAGTAAGTAAACTTCATATTCATCACCGCACTGACTCCACGAAGAAATCTCATAAAATAAACTTTAAGTAAAAGAGGTAAAACCATTCTATTTTGATAAAACGTTTTTATTAAGTATTCCTCCGTTCATCAATGATACTTTGTTCACTGTAACCATATTGTAACTAGAACGATTAAAAATATAATAAGGTAATGTGGACTCCAAAGCTACTCACTCCATAGAATACTCGACAAATTTGAAAACATTCCAAATTTTTTGATTTCTTTTGATTTATGATTGCGAAATTTTACTGTAAAAAAGTTCAAAAAGTGCATATTGTACTCTATTAGCTGCAATGTTTTATTACACTCGTTCAAGAATATTGAATGAATACCATTCACAGGCGATTCTTCGCCGAGGAAACATGGCAATACCGGGCAATCCACTATGATTTATAAAGCCAGAATATTACGCTTTAATGGATTTAGCGGCGTTTCGACGGAAATACCACCCGGTTTCCATTTTTCGAACCGACCCATTGCCATGACTCGGCATTCGTCGAAGACGTTCCTGCAGCCCTGATTCTGTTGACAGTCCTGTTAATCCTTTCGACGGCCTGTCTTGCCCGTCCGGGTCCGATTTTCGGTTATCGCGATGGAAAAAACCTCACAATGGGAACGACAAAAAGAAAAGAGACGAGTTTCGGTGAAAACGGATTTTTTCCTTCTCGGTTGGAAGTCTAGAAAGCCGTTTTGTTCTTTTTAAACACTGATCTGATCTGACAAAGATACTTTTAATAATCTTCATGTTGAAGTCATTATTTCAACAGACACAATCTTTCACTGCCTTTCTGTTCCTTTTTAGCAACTCATGATAGAAATTTGTTCAATACTGTAATGTAATCTCATAACAACGATAGTACATAATTAAAATAATTAGATTAAAATTACAAACATTTTAGACTATAACTTCGAAAATTAAATTTAAAACAGTTCTTTACACTTTAACGTTGATACATTCAAATCAAACTACAAAAGTAACACATTATTTCCAAGCATGGTAAATTTTTGTTAAGTTAGTCCATGTGAGTACTCCCTACAAGCAACCAATATTTAATATTTTCAACCTCAACCTCAAATAAAAATAGCACAGAAACAACAGAATCAAAACCTCCACCGATTTACATTTAAAACGTAGTGAATACTCATTCACTAACAAAAAGTTTAGAAAACATAGGAGGCGTAAATTCCTTCGTCATAAAAAAACACTAACAATTCGTTAAAATTAGTCGCAACAAACCACGCAAACTACTTTGTACAATTTCTAGAAAAAACTCAAACTGAATTTCATTTGTACCAATTACAAGGAGAAAAATTACAGAATTGTATTAAACGTTCTACAATTCTTTACCTCCACGGGATTAATAGTCGAAGAATTACGTAACAAAGGATACAAAGTAGTTAATTGCATTAAAGCTCTATCACGGTTTAAACTACCATTGAACATGATTTTGTGTAGACATAGACCGAAACACATATAATGAATAAATCTTTGATATCTAAACGCTATTATACAAAAAAATAAAAATTAAGAACCTTTCAGGCGGAGACAAATAGTGCAATGCACACGGTACCAAGGCATAGGACACGCCAAATCGTATTGTAGATATCGGTGTTCGATGTGGAGACCAACACTAATCTGAATTTTGCGGAGAAAGCAGGGATACCAAAGCAACATGTGCAAACTGCGGAGGTGATCACCCTGCGGACTACAGAGAGTACAATGCCTTCAAAGGCCTACGGGCAATACGCTCAACAAAGAACACGGAACAAGGACAACATGGAAGGAAGAATAATAGTCCATCGACACTACCCCGACTAGACGACACTAATTTCCCGTCGCTTGTTCATAAGAAGAACGAAGCCCTACCACGGCCAACATGGTTGAGGACTCAAAGAAGACCAACAGATAATCAGCGGGCTGAAGAAGCTACTAACACAACATCAGTTGGTATGCCGCCTGGTCTCCAGCATTTTCTAACACAAATGAACGCACTCATCTATCTTTTCAACATACTCAATCAAATTTATCCTATGACCCATGCCCTCTATCCACAATATGGTAATTAATACTCCTACAGTTGACACATTATCAATTCCTTCATTCAAATGGCTTCTCACAGCTTAAAATGGAACTCGAATTTGTATACACCGAGACCGCATCGATATTGCCTTGATCTCTGAAACACACATGACATCCAAATCTTGTTTTTACATTACAGATTACACTGCACATAGGACTGACCACTCAGATGGCACATCTCACGGTGGCACTGCTGTCATTATAAAATCTTCACTTTTACATTATGTCCTACCGCTTTCCACAACACCACAATTTCAGAGTACTTCCATTTCTTTACAATGCTTCAACAAAGCAATGGCTTTTACTGCGGTGACCAGTTTAAGGAGTTCTTCGGATTCCTGGGACCAACTTTCGTGGCTGGAGGTGATTACAACGCTAAACACATTCAGTGGGGCTCCCGTCTCTGCTCTCCTAGATATCAAGCTTTGCGACGTGAAATGCTAAACTTACATTTGCAATACATCACACCAAACACTCCCACATATCTACCAACACCAACCAAAAAATCTCCGGATCTACTGGATTTTTTTGTTTGTAAGGGAATAAATAATATTCCTTTTCACACAAACACCTCCACTGACTTGTCATCTGACCATCTACCTGTCTTTTTATCACTTCAATTAACACCTTTTATTAAAAACAATCGTTCTACTCTAACTCCTGGACCTATGAATTGGAAAAAAGTTCGTACCTTGGTTGATGAAAAACTTTTGAAAAACAAAATCTTCCAAATTATCCTTTCTACATATGGCAATTAATATCCGAAAAATGAAGGGCTAGAAACCTTTGGCAACGTTCTAGAACAGTCATTGACAAACAAAATTACAAAAAACGTTTGAATACATTGAAAAAAGAAATAAAACAACTTAAACAACAATCACAAGAAACACATTTAAAAAGCTTGTCAACAGAGGATGGGAGCCTCTGGCGTAGTACTAAATGTATCCTGCGTCATAGCGTTGTCTAACTCCTCTCAGGAATGATGATGGAACCTGGATCGTTTCCAATAAAGAAAAGTCCAAAACATTTGCGAAACATCTCTCTGAAGTATTCAAACCTCATAACATAATGAATACTGAACACGATGAATTTATAACAGATTCACTGTGAGACACCTATGCCCCTAGATCTGCCACCTAAACCAATTACTCCAAAACAAGTATCACAAGAAATACGACAGCTTCCTAAAAAGAAATCACCTGGTCATGATTTAATAACAGCTGAAGTTCTACAAGAACTTCCCAAAAAAGCAGTCGTCTTTCTGACTTCTTTATTTAACGCAATTTTGAGGACTACACACTTCCCCATACAATGGAAACTTTCTTACATTAAAATGATCCCAAAGCCCCATAAAAATTTAAGCTCCACATCATCTTATCGTCCTATTAGTTTGTTACCCGTTCCTTCTAAATTATTCGAAAAATTAATTTACAAAAGAATTATCTCTATTGCTACTTCGAAGAACATCTTACCAGACCATCAATTTGGCTTTCGAACTCATCATTCCACCACTCATCAACTTCACAGAGTGACAGATTTCATTACTTCGTGTCTCGAGCAGAAACTGTACGCGACTGGAGTGTTTCTAGATGTTTCTCAGGCCTTCGACAAAGTATGGCATGAGGGATTATTATATAAATTAAAATTATTTTTACCCCAGGCATATTATCTGATTATGCAATCATACCTTAAAGAGAGGTTTTTCGCAATAAACCAGGGTACGGAGACTTTTGGGATGGAAGAAGTGCTTGCGGGTGTGCCACAAGGGTCAATACTCGCTCCGCTGTTGTACACAATTTTTACTTGTGATATGCCCACAAATGAGAATACATTTACAGCCACATACGCCGATGACACCGCCATATTAACAAGCCATCTCTCTTCTACCCAAGATTCATTGATGTTACAAAACAACGTATCAACAATTGAGAAATGGAACAATCTTTGGAAAATAAAGTTTAATCCTCAAACTCACAACATATCACTTGCGAAAAACAATAGCTAATCCCAAGAACGAAAATGCAACATTTTATTTAATTTATATAAGGCTTTTATGTCAAATCAAAGGACTATTGAAATCAACTATCAATTTCTATTTTAAATCCAGAGATCCATTGCAATTCTATTTTTTTATTACCAAAAAAAAAGTAGTTAAAATAGTATATTTTATAAAATACAAAAAGAATCTTGATAAAAGTTGATATTGTATAAAAACTAGGAACTGGAGTACAGTTCAGTTACATTTCTATCAGCCTCAAACTAAACCATTTACCATGTACATTAACTAAAAATTTATAAATTTATAACGAGAATTCGTTTAAAGGAGAAAACAATTACAATTAGAAAGAAAACAGATTAATAAATATGTGATTATTTTGATTTAGTTAAAAATGGCAATCAGATAAAGATAAATAACAATTTAAACTCCCCGTCAAACTCCCCGCTTCACGCACGTATATATATATATACACATATATTTTTTATTTTATATTAATATTATCTAGTAATTATCTCGGTTCGAATGCTGAATACACCTTTACATTACAGTGATGACCATTTTTCAAAAATCAAGCCTCCAAATGTGTTTGTGTGCGGCTGAATTGGAGAAATTGGCCCCCACGATTTTCGACAAAAAGATTTGTCAGCTAGCCAGCAAACATGGGAGTAGTCATAAAAACCAACGGCGGCATGTTATTAACTAAGATTTTGAATATAATTAAATAGATTGCAAAATAATTGAAAAGTGATTTTTTTGTAGAGAAATTTGCTACTTTAATCAAATACATGTACATGTATCAAATACATAATAAATGAAATTGATTATTTGTACTTCTAAGTATTTTAGACTTATGTACCACCGGTTGTTCTAGTAAAATACAAAAATCTAAGTGCGACGTTTACGAGGAGAGAATTGTCAGGCGGTTTGGCGGTTGTTAATAATTTAGAGGCAATCCTCGTATTTGAGTCAGAAATGGTGTAGATAATTATTGCGAAAGTCGTTCAACCAACATTTATTCGGAAAACATGACTCCTTTTGACGAAGATTTATTATTGCATTTACTATAACTGGACTAAATTATATACTATTTCAAATATGACAATATTTATGAACGATGCTTTGAATGACCTAAGTATAGTTTTCGCCAACTGAATATATTTATAGAGGCAAACTTTCACACCGTGGCCTACAGCATTTGATCATGTCAAGAAGTTGGCATCACAAAGCAATTCGGGTTTTACGACGCTAATTTCTAATTACGTCTCGCCAATCGCCGAGTGCTCTGCTCTCATCGTCTCCTGATTTATATCCCCATCCTGAATTTTCTCTTATATTCTCGTCTACAAATTGTAATACATAAATTGTTATTAGGACGAAAAGTGGGACGGATAGCCAGAGGCTTGATAATTAACCGAAGCGGGCCCAAAGTGGTGCCGCCGATCTCTCGGAGGTAAACAGCTTTAAATTTCGTTTTATGGTCCAAAATGAAAGCTGCTGTAACTGTAAACTCAATCCACCTACATGGATCCAAATGAACGAAAGACTTACATGGCAAAAACAAGTTAACAGATATTTACGAGAGAGAGAGAGAGAGAGAGAGAGAGAGAGAGAGAGAGAGAGAGAGATTTTGTCAACTCACTTCAAACAGAAACAGACGAACAAGAAGCAAAGAGGCTGAGCAAGGTACATAGGATTTTTGGCTCTAGTCAATTTACTTTATTATAATCCATGTATGCACTCATCTCTAACAAAAAATTAGATAAAAATTATTTTATAATGGATATGAATTAGAAAGAAGACATGATGTTAATGACCATTCATTTAATGTTGAATATTTTTATGTTAATCGTAATTTTGTTTCAAGTTGTGCTAGTAAGGAAAAATATTAACTTCTATAACATTATTTGTTTACGGGAAATATTAATTCCAGGCTGTCTGCAGTAAATAGAAAACTCATGGAACTCATACTTTTTGCAGAATAAATGTTTAGATTTAATCCTACAAATCCGTTGGTTTTTATCCGTAGTTTCTCCTTTTTGAAAGCCCAATTTTGCCCGTTTAAAAATCTTAAACAGTTTGTTCCCGCTGAGGAAAAAACCGTTATATTTTCATTCCCGATTTTATTATTGGCTTTAATGCGAGCACTAGTAGAGTATTAACGAGCAGATCGAGGGCCTGAAATCGCCCATTCATCAGCGCTCAACGCTGTTCATCATAGTCAATGGCTACCATTGCTTCCGTCTATCGTCTACGGAATTGAGGTAATGACAATTACCGAAAAATTTATTGTTAGGAGCATGGAAATAATCGTTTCGCCCTCTTTACACCGTGTTCAAAAGCTTTTATAATCGATCAAACGGCTTAATATCTAAGAAATTAGCATAGCATGATAACCATTAAGCATTGTTAACTCTATAACATATTGGTATGAAATTAAAACGAATAGCTCTCTGATACAAATATTTTAAATTGTATTTACATTATGTTATGTGGTGATTATAATATAAACTCAAAAGTTAAAAAAAACTGCCCACCTGTATTTATTTAATTTTTGTGACAACTAGGCATAAAGTTTAATAGTGTAATTATTCAGATATCGTGAGATGCGGTCTGGTGTGATGTAGGTATCAGAAAAACATTTTCTTTATCGTTTCGATCTTTTATTGAGATCATCTTCCGGGCCTGGGATTTACAAACATAATTTACATTTAGAAAATACATATAGAATTTGGAAAAGTGAATTTATACAATGCAAAAATTATATTTCATATTCTATCAAAGTATTTCTACTCACTCGAAGTGTTTGTCTTCTGTGTAATTGTGCCATGTCGTGTTGAGAGCGCCAGTGAGATTTTACTGTTTCATGTTTATATATGTTTGATTTTGAAGTGGTGGGGAAGGAAGTGGGTATAGAAGAGACAATTTTGTATAAGTCGTCGGTTTCTTTGAGGTGAAAAGAATTACATTTAAGAAGAAATGACATTTAAATTGGTTTTGTTCTGTATGTAGTATTTTTGGATTTTTGAAGTCAAAATTGTGTTGTTGTTCAAAGTGGTGGGTAGCGAGTGCTGTAGGATTTTGTTTGGGTTTTTTGCAATCGTAGATATGTTGTTTTACTCTCCTGTCCAGATATTGGGATGTAAGATGTAGCTGGACAGTTTAAACAGTTGATCTTGTAGATTACGTCAGATTTATTTGTAATTAGTGTGGGGTCTTTAATTTTGGAAAACAGTGTTTGGATTGTTTTATAATTTTTGAAAGCTATTTTGAAGTTATCGGATGAGAGAAATTTGTTTAATTTGTGTGATAGATAATAATATCAAATCAGACCCTACTCCTTCTCTCACTAAACAGACAAACAAAATTCTTCAAGACACACTTAAAAGAAAAGCAAAAATTTTTGCATTGTATAAATTCACTTTTCCAAATTCTATATGTATTTTCTAAATGTAAATTATGTTTGTAAATCCCAGGCCCTGAAGATGATCTCAATAAAAGATCGAAACTTTGGCCCGATAAAGAAAATGTTTTTTTGATACCTACATCACACCAGACCGCATCTCACGATATCTGAATAATTAACCGTTAACGGTCACTAATCTCTACACACTTTAATAGTTTACATAACACGTAAACACATATTAATAACTTGTATACCTTTAATAGTGTTAGGAATTATTTTGCTATCTTTACGTTCAAAATTAATCAATAAACCAGTAAAGTAAGATTTTTCTTAAATACACGGTTTTAAGTCGAGAAGATCTCGCCCGGGCAGAGCTTTGACCAAGCCAAATATCATCCGTTACACAGTCCAAGTCCCAAGTTGTGCCGCGCTCTATCATTCAGGATGAACTATGCGGTTAAGGGCCACCGCAAGTCTCAATCGAAGAGAAGGTAGTGGTTGACCGCGATGTACGACGGCTACGGACGATCGTTTTATTGCTCCTACTCTACGAGGGAGCCGCCATTTAACGGCTTCCTTGATAGGTAGTCAACTTGAAACGGTCATTAATATATGGGTGAGCCCTAAAACAATTAGAAGGCTTGGTGAGAATACTCTAATCTCCATAAGTACCGCATCAGGTCCTCTACTACTGCAGGGGTATCTAGTTGAAAGGAGACTGACTATTCGCAAATGACTCGCTTGGATGTTATAACGTTAGGGTAGGGGGGTTGAATCAACGTCCGTACCGGAAACAAACTAATTATCATCCAGAATGGATCTTTGACTGCATTAAGGTAATTGATACGTACGTTTTTACTTGTTGAAGAATGGGATTCTGTTTCACATGACGAAATCAAGTCGCCTATGTGCTCGATGCCTAGGACACTGCCCTCCGCTAGGCCAGAGGTGGTACTTTGCGTTCTTACTCCAAATCTCACTAAAAGTTACAAATTCAATCAATATGAATTCATAATCTTCATCACATAGAAAATTTTGTTTTCTATTATTATTATAGTAGTTTTTAGAAATAGTAATTTACGGGTCATCGGTTGCCACAACGGTTAATTCGTTGACACGATTCAAAACTCTATAAGGAATCGAATACAGCAGTCCTACATTTGAACCCGACATACTTAAAAATGGGCTTTTGATTAAAAAATACCAACATCCCGAGAGTTATTTATCTTCGTAGAGAAATAAGTTCTTAAAAAAATAATCCTCTCCTGATGCTAATTTTATGTTTATTTGAACAATGCAACCTACACAGCATAACGTGGTTCCGAAATTAACAGTTCCATAAACCCATAAGTCAACAGTTTATGAATTAGTATAAAACATTTAAATTAGCAATATCATTCCAAAACAATAACCATTCCTTCGAGAATTGTACAACAGCCAGACAACAAAGCCAAGTCCCAAATTATTACTAGCCACTTATAAATTAATGAATCAATAAACCAGTAAAGTAAGATTTTTCTTAAATACACGGTATTAAGTCGAGAAGATCTCGCCCGGGCAGAGCTTTGACCAAGCCAAATATCATCCGTTACACAGTCCAAGTTCCAAGTTGTGCCGCGCTCTATCATTCAGGATGAACTATGCGGTTAAGGGCCACCGCAAGTCTCAATCGAAGAGAAGGTAGTGGTTGACCGCGATGTACGACGGCTACGGACGATCGTTTTATTGCTCCTACTCTAAGAGGGAGCCGCCATTTAACGGCTTCCTTGATAGGTAGTCAACTTGTAGTACAAATTACTATAAAGAACTAAATAATTTCTTATTGGGAACGAATATAAGAGCGTGCTTATGAGATCAAATAACATGTGGTACGGTAAGTTACAAAATTGTTCATAAATTGCATACAAAATTAATTTTTGATATGAATGTCAAAAAATATTTTAAATTTTTTTATGTATACTAAATGCATTATGTTTAATGGTACGAATTGACCAAATTATTTCTTTGAATTAATTATTCTTTTTATGTAATGTCTTGGTAGAGAGGAAAAAGTTATAAAAAAGTGTCATGGGCGGGATTCGTACCCACGACCTTCGGCTATATTTACTTGAGTAAAATTTTATAATATTGTATTGAACGAAGAAAGTGAAAGATGTAAGTTGAAAAATGGCCGAGAAAAAAGTTTTTCACCAAAGTAGCGCGTCACTGTGTAAGATCATCAAGGTATTCTATTATTTTTTTGACCGAATTGAAAACGTAACAATTCATGTTCTCCCTCAAGATGCCAAAGCCAGTACAGCGTATATAAGATGAATAAGACGACTAAAATCATGTGTGTATATATAACTTTATATCGTACACTAATTTTTGTTAATCGTTGATATATAGTCATGGTTTGACAAAATAAAATCACTTATATATTACAAAGGGTTTATCAAGGCAGCTAGGAATACTTATGACGTAGGTGTGGCTTTACATGCATTTGTAATAAGTCTGGCCGTTATAATAAAAAATGGGCATGAGAGAAGAATGTTGCGGGTGCAATACGGCTGCATAAAACGCCAACGGGGTGACAGAACGTCAAGGCCGGTCTAGTCTGCTTATTCGCCGTTATCATCTGTTCAGCACATACCGGGTTTTCAATATCTAATTCTTGCTAAGTTTTTTTTATGTTGTAGGGCGTGTTAAAAAATATAATGTTTTTGGCACTAAAATTGGCATGTTTATTGACCTGAAATTATCAGGGGTTAGAACAAAAGCAAGCATCATTTCTAGAAATGAAACCTAATATTAATAAATACTTAGATCTTAATCCTAATTCTAGACAAACCAAACCACAAAAGTACTGGTTCTTCTACACTAAACAATTTCAGAAGTAGCTTAAAAAACGAGATATAATAAATCTTTTTTATATTTGTTAAATGTTGTTTTTCTAGTTCATTTGTAACTTAATAGTAGGAGTTTGCAGCCATTTCTTTACTTTCAAATATGGATATTGGATTTCTTTATACAGCTTGATTTCTAAATTTTTATTTTTGATAAAACGTTTTGAGATAAATGTTTAATCTATTTCTTTTCATAAACATCCTTGGTATGCATTTTTGAATGAGAAACGAGCCCAGTGTGCTGGCGGAGAGATCAATTAAATAGTGTACACTGGTTATAAATCCATGAATAATTCTTTCCGGATTACCATGATTCATCCTCCGTGTTTAAAGGTCACTCGTGTTCGTCGTTGACCGAGTGGACCCCCGTTGGGAGATTTGAACATGGGCTAAGAGGAAGTTCGGTTTTATTATTTTTTCAAAAAGATATTCTCCATAAAAAGTCACTAAACGTTGATAGAATGGGGTAAAGGTCTATCTATTTTTATGGCGAAATAGGAGAGCTTGGTGCGTTGTTTTTCTTGTGTTTTTTTTTCTATACTTTCTAAGGCATGTTTATACTATTGGGTTGGCCTAAATATGGACGTTTTGAGGCTGACTATGGATTCTTTTCGACGTGCTCAGTTTTATCTTTTCTTGCTCGGAAATATTAATCACTGTTGATGTTTAGAACCGTTTTATCTCATCTTCGAAAGTTTATGCTTTTGAATCGACTGAACGTTAAAGCTTATCCATCCTGAAGTTCTACTAATAATAAAACAAAAACCGAATGGATTTTTATTAAGTCATCTCTCGGCAATTTTAATAACTCTTGTTATAATCCATATATATCCTTCAGGTAGAAACATTTAGAAAAATACCACTGGAGTAGAATTAACCCAAGAGCATGCTGGACACTTTCGTATTTAAATGAAGGTGTAATGCAGATAATTCATGAGGGGAATGGCCGGGCGGCTCTCATGCGTGAGCGTCCAAGGAGAAATGGCAATGCTATTAAAGCTAGATTCAATATCCGCGTGAGTGACTGTGTGTATGTTATGATCTACCAACAGGTAATTTTTTTTTTCAAGTTGGATAAACAATTATTTTGTCCAAGCCCCGCTAATCGGCTTAGCGATCCAGTGTTGAAAGTAAGGTCGGAGTTCTAATTGAATTTTCTTTCACCGGTTTATTTTTTTAAATAATTCTATAAATGTCATTAAACCCTCCGAATATTATACAAATTATCAATTATCAAACCAATAAAAATTCACAAATTTCCCTCATCAATAAAATGCAAAAACTGCTTTTCACCATGTTTAAAAGTGAAAAATGAAGCCTTGCAGAAGTAGAAAAGAGGCTAGGTCTAAAAAATGTAATTATTGTAAGTGTGGATAGCACGATGTATTTGGTTTTCTTGCTTCAAAAGAGAACTTTAAATGTAGAGACACCTGATCTTGAAACGTTACACAGCTCAATTGTGTATTGCAATTAATTTTTCTGGATGGTATATCCCACACACAATAAATATTGTGCGACCATCTAGGCGAATAGAAAAACTCTTATTATATGACACGATATAACCAAGGACAATTCGCTCTACTTAAGCATAAAGCGTCACTTTTTGTGCATGTTATTTGATATCCAATAGCCAAAAATGACATTAAAATGCGTGTGAATTTAAAAACAACTTGTAATTTTAAAAAATGCCATAAATTGCGTCTTAACGATTTATAATGTTTTTATATTTATTTTAACTACTGTCTCGTGTAATATGACCCTTTTATACAAACGCAAACGATTTTCTTTTTCTGAGTTGATTTGATTAATGGAAATAGCAATCAGGTTTTGCTTTTTAATGGTTATATATGTTGGAAATAGGAATGTTAACATGAGGAAGTTCCGTGTTTGAAAATCAACAAAATTATGATAACTTTTGTAGTTCAACGAATGCACAGAACACTTCACAGTTAATTTCCTCTTATACACTACACATAATGGCTTAACCTTGGCCTCTGTAAAATTGGAATGGCAAATATAAAATAAAACGTTTGGGAAGTTTTAGTTAATTTCATCTAGATTTTTGTCACTTGTGAAAACCTAGTTGGCATAAAATGAAAAAAGAAAAGAAATTAGCCTTTCTAACGGTCCTAATAAATTACATAAAATGGAGAGCTTTTATGAATTTTTTAGTGGAACACTGAGCACAGAATGAAAAATGCACCACCGGGGCCAAAATTGCCTATTTGTTATTTGTTATTATGTTATGTGTTCAAAATAAAAATATATTGTTTTCGTTTTTGCAGAAAAAATGTTTATGGGCTATTTTATTGTGATGACACTCTAGCAGGTTCTATGTGCTACGTTTCCCTGCCTAGAGGTGCAGCACCCGCCTAGTAGGTTGCAAGACCACTGCATCATCAGTTGTTTTGATCGTCAGTCTAGAAGTCGTCAGAGAATTTTGTAACGCCTAGTTAGTTCCTGATTTTTTTTATAGTTGTATGTGGATTCTAAGACAGTCTTTTGTCGATAGCAGCCTGAGATAGTGGGCGTGTTTAACTATTAAAAGAGAACACGGTGTAAGAGATTTGGTGGCATTATTCTGTGTTATTTCAGAAGTTACTGTTTAGCAGAAATTAAAAAAAAAAAGATTTGATTATAACCTGGTAGTGGATAGTGTGCAACTTGTACTGGAGTATAGAAACATTTTAGTTTTGAAATAGTACCTCAAATAGGCTTCTTTCAACAAATTATATTGTAGTATATCAATTGGACACATGCTATGTTATGAAGGTGTAGTGCATATTAAATCTCTTTAGTGTTTGCTAAAATACCGTGTTTCTATACTGAAATCATATTTGAAATCGTCATAAACTCTTCAATTTGTTTTTAATAAAATATTTTTTCTAATGTGTAGAGATTAGTGACCGTTAACGGATAATTATTCAAATATCGTGAGATGCGGTCTGGTGTGATGTAGGTATCAGAAAAACATTTTCTTTGTCGTTCCATATTTGGCTTGGTCAAAGCTCTGCCCGGGCGAGATCTTCTCGACTTAAAACCGTGTATTTAAGAAAAATCTTACTTTACTGGTTTATTGATTAATTTTGAACGTAAAGATAGCAAAATAATTCCTAACACTATTAAAGGTATACAAGTTATTAATATGTGTTTACGTGTTATGTAAACTATTAAAGTGTGTAGAGATTAGTGACCGTTAACGGATAATTATTCAAATATCGTGAGATGCGGTCTGGTGTGATGTAGGTATCAGAAAAACATTTTCTTTGTCGTTCCAACGTTTCGATCTTTTATTGAGATCATCTTCAGGGCCTGGGATTTACAAACATAATTTACATTTAGAAAATACATATAGAATATGGAATTTATACAATGCAAAAATTATATTTTATATTCTATCAAAGTATTTCTACTCACTCAAACTGTTTAAACTGTCCAGCTACATCATTTTTCTGATACCTACATCACACCAGACCGCATCTCACGATATTTGAATAATTTTTTTCTAATAAAACGCATATCGGCACAAACGGGTACACAAGTATCTAAAAAGTGTGCTAATTCCCCCCTAGCCTGCATTTAATCTTTGTATGTCCCATTTTAACCATGATTATAGATTAATTTAGTTTCTGGTAAGGAATCGTAACTACATATATTAGATCCCTAAGAACCGTATAATTGCAATTAATAGCGAGAGATAGGTGGAGAAGTCGAAGGAGAAGGAAAATGAGGGAAATACAATGATTTGGTTTTATAAACTCAAATTTTACAACAATTCTAAATATTGGTTCGGATAACACCATGGTTGCCATAAACCACGTAGAGTGTTGATAGATCAGCCACTTGAGGTTTGTCATTATCCGCGTCAGTTCAGGAAAATCCAGGCAGCGAGAAAAGCTCCAAAATTTCTAAACCCGTTCACTCCACGCGAAATTATGTTTTAAGAAAAGTTGATTTTTCAGAACATTACAAATGAAAAAATTTGTAACTTCCATGATCGAAAAGTTAAAGAGTGAGACAGTACTTAGGTGCGCGAAATAAGGCTAACGTTCGATGTGCAGATGAAAACCGGTCTGTTGAAAATTAAACCGGAGATTCTGCCCGATTTCGCTTCTTCAATGGGATAGCACGATCTATAACAGTTTTATAGCACTGGAGGCCGTCCGGATCAAGGAGATATACGGCCGTAAATCAGGCCTATATTGACGTTTTGAAAAATACAAAAAAAAGAAACTACACATGAAGAAACCATCTTAAAACACGCCGCACAAGAATGTTTCTTTTATCTCTGCAACATAATAAAAATAAATCATAACATATTGTAAATAAACAAAAATAATGTATAAAGAACCGCTGTAAACAACTTCAATTAAAAAGTGTATTGTCTTCTTCAAATTTCTTTTCATTTAACCTATAAAATCTATATAAAACATGAGCTAAACATCTTTTAATGTAAGGAAAAAGTTAATGGTGCCTTGAGTACCAGAAAGACAATTTTTACTGGGATTTTAATCACCTCAGGTCAAACTGTAAGGATTGAAGACTAGTTCCGTTCAGTAGGCCATTTCAGACATGCGGAATGGAGTTTTTTCATCTACTATGACCTGCCAATTAAGTCCATCATTTCTGATGATTAAGAAACATTGCAAGTTTTCTATTTATAACAAGGAGTCTAACCATCTAAGGCCAAATTGGAAGATAGTTCCAGTCAGTCGGCGTAGCAACAATGCCATTTGTAGCAACTAGCGTGGTCATTTAAAATAAGCCGACCATTCCAGTCTGCTTTAATTTACTCGTCAATTTTCAGTGCATTTTGTAGCCGCCTGTAGTTGAAAATCCCCTAATATGTATTGATATAGTATCAAAGGACGGTTCTTTGTCAACAAGTTAAAAAGCGCCAATTCATCAGCCTTCGTTTTATGTGCTTTCTATCGTACCTGCTTCGTGGGAATCATCCACAACCGGTTCAGCCTGGATTGTGCAGTGACCTTTTCATGTTTTACGACTCTTGTTTATAATAATTAACGCACATTACATGCTATCTTCTCTATTACCGACAACAGCTCTTAATAATAAATGTACAGTTACTTTGAATACGTATATCAATACGATCATCAATCAGTTAGGCGAAGGGATGAACGTGAAAGAAATTGAACCAAAATAATATATATACATATACCAAATAAAGGGATATTCGAACAAACCATCCTAAGCATATTAAATATTCAAATATATTTAAATGAACTCAATTAATTATACACAATTATTGAGATGAAAAACTCGTGTCATTGTCAGGATTTGAACCCAGGACCTTCATTGAGTATAGGTATAATTAAGATTAACTTGAGAAAAAATATATTTTTTTATTTTTACGTTTTTTCATTCTCCATTTATTTCCATTTTTCTTTTTTTTCCGTTTTTTGTTTTTCTACATCACGCTCTTTCTCTCTTTCTACGATGCCAGCCTCCCCCTCTCTCTCTCTCACTCTCTCTCTCTCTCTCTCTCTCTCTCTCTCTCTCTCTCTCTTTCTCTTTCTCTCCTCTTTCTTTTTATCTCCTTCCCACTCCTTTTCCCTCCCTTCGCTCTCTCTCACACAATAATGAATCTACATACTCACCTCACCTTCATCATTTCTAATAAAGGGATATTCAAGTTTGAAAAATTATATGATCTGGAACGTAGTTAAATAGGGGCGTCGGTGGCCGCGAGGTTTCGTCTTTGACACAGCGTTCATCACTGTAAGGTCAAGGTCCCGGGTTCGAATCTAGCGGCCCTGCATTCGAACCCGACATACTTATAAATGGGCTTTTTTTCAAATACACCGGCACCCTGAGGGTATATAACCTCTCCTGTTGCGAACCCTCGTAAAAAAAAAAAAAAAGTAGTTAAATAGTGCTTTTTTTGTTTTTATTTGTCTTTCCACGATTTGATATAAAGAAAATTTTAAATATTGCCAGATAGTTTCGATTTATGAAATCATCATCAAACAAAAACAAAAAAGACTAAACAAAGTAGATATTCGTTGTATGCAGTAGAAAATCCCAACACCAACTTTAGGACAATTAAGAAATATTCGTTTATAAAATGTTTTGCCTTCCAAATGCTACGGTTTTTGTTTTAACTGCAACTACAAACTACAACTGGGGGTTAAGGACCCTAGAAACTACACGGTTGCATAAAGTTGGCTACGTTACATAAGTTATCATTGGTTATATTTGAGAAGTTTTTTATATTTACATTTACTATTCTCACTCATAATGAAACGATAGCCTTGTTGTTACTAGCTAAATGTTGAGAATTTAAACTAGTCATAATAAAGTTGGATTTGAATAAAATGCAGAGGTGTTATGATTTCTAAGTAGATCGCCAGACACAGAAAAAATTTCCCTGCTCGTATCCCTCCACCCTAAATGTATTTTTTGGTTTTGAAGACAACCTATTCAAGGGTTTTAAAGAGTTCTTAAAACAAATGTAATTTTTCAGCAAAAATGTCCTATTTTATAGAAACGACGTTTGTTTTTCTATATACAAACCAAGGCTTCCCAAACTGTGGTCAGCGGCGAACTTGAAACCTGGGGCTTGCGAAACGCACGACGATTAATGAAATATGTGATCACCTTCGAAGGTTGATGATGCCCTTTGAGCACTACTTCCCAACAGCTCCAGATCCAGTGCTGGACAGCCATGAATGGGTGGTCAAACCGTTTTCTGTTTCAGCAAATCCAACCACTTTATCATCAAGTGAATACGAATTTTGACAGAAATTACTTCAGACTCCACCTTAGAATATACTTTCGAGTGAGTCCGATATTTACCCACATTTTTAATTCCGGCTGGAACACAAAAAAGTTCAAATCAAAGCAGACCTTGTTCTTCTTCCAACTGACACTGTATAACTATGCAAATCCGGATTTTCTAACTAAATACAAAAGTTTTCTAGATGCTGAACTTGACATCCATCTCCAGCTATGAAAAATTAAATCCAATATATCTAAATTTTGCAGGAAAAACACCTTACTATTCCCATTAATTGATTAGTATTCAAATAATTAATTTTAACGCTATTTTATCTATCTACTCTATTCTCTCCAATTTGTTTTTGTGTTCCGAATTTTGTAAATAATATTAAGTATATTTTCTATATATTATCTAGATAATATATTATCTATTGTTTATTTTCATAATTATGTTTAGCTTCATTACATAATGGAATGGAATCCCTCATTTTTTAAACTTTAATTTACTACGTAATATAATCATGTAGTTTTAAATACTTGAATGATAGGGCCCACCTGGATTTTGTTACGTGAAAGGGGTAGTCGAAAAGTTTGGGAAGTCCTGATCTATTCTCATAAAATACCATTTTAAATATTATTTTTCTTACCATACGTAAAAAATGTTAGATATTAACTTTCAAATTTTTAAACTACAAAGACCAGAACGCTCATTAATTTTTTTCGCGAATCGTATAGGCTGATGATAAAACACGAACGATTATGGAGGTTTTAGGTTCTAATTGAAGGACATGAGTAATTCGCAAATCAATTAGATCAATAAGATTGTATAAAAGATTGTATAATTAAAGCGTCATTATACAAATAAATTACAATTAATTTATGGAGCTTGGAAATAAATGATTTTTGGGTACAGATTAAAAAAAATCGGGTTTGAATACTTTTAAACCATATTACATGGCAAATATACTTATATGGCTTGAAAGCTACACCTAATTTAATAGGAGCGAAAAAGAAGAACCTTCGACACCCATTATACTCAGCGAATGTAAATGTGTGGGTAAAATAGGAGGATGCTGCCGGAGAAATAAAAGCATAAAACAGAAATAGAAGGTTCCGTTAGTGAGTTTGCCCGGACTGGTTCCAAAGTGGTACTTAACTCCGGATCACCCCCACCGGCTAATCGACTCGGCTTCCGGCTCTCCTTCCGAAGAGAGAAAATATTTGGCATCCTGCGACGTGCCGAATCAAACGGTCTGACAAATTTAACGGCTCGTCCACCTTCTTTCCGGCTAATGATACCACGTCGGAAGGAGGAAGAAATGACACATTTCATCACTGCGGCCATTACTGCAAACAACTGTCCCCGGCTCAGTTGTTAACTCTTTTTGTAGCAATGTAGCAATTCTTCTTACAGGTTGGCCTGGGCAAGAAGGAGTAACGATTGTGTCCAATTACATCATACATCTTTATGGACCTATATTAAACAATAATGATCCCGGATTTTCCTACCATATTAATATACAGAGTGGTGCATTAAATCTGATGATATTTTAAATGTATAGGTAAAAGGAATTTCTTGGACTTTCACATGCAAACAATTCCAAGATATACTCCCCCCATTGGATACAATGCATACAAAAATGTAAACAAGACCTACCCTATTTGGCCAGTCCTCATTCTAGTTCCGTTATACGAATATAATGAGAAAGTGAATGGTGAGGAAGTCACTATCGACAACGAGCGCTTCTTGCTTCTTTTTTATTGGGCGATGTTAAAATTAAAGGTCATAATTTGTTTAAAAATGTTGGCTCCAACCATGGACATGGGTAGTTAGGTGGTTAGAAGTGATTTCATAGTCTATTTAAATTGGTTGTACATTGATGTACATCCCTAAGGTGCGTCGAAGTTACTTCTTAGAAAAGAACGTAAGATTCATAAATTGTGATATTTTTTATTAACAGCAACTTGGTAATCTTTCAGTTTCATCCTTTCCGTTTTCTTTGTCTGGTGTGCATAATATTGTTAGTTTTGTCTGTCCGACGTGTTTCGATTATTCGCCAGCATTGATAGTGCATTTATTTACTACTTTTGTTTATCTTGGTCATTTGAAGTGCAAAATCTTTAACAACTTAAAGTAACTTTTAAGGCAATGAATAACAGTTTATGTCGGATATTTCAAAATATGACGAAGGAAGGATGATGGACCTTCTAACGTCAGGGTATCACCGGTAAGCTAGAGATATGGAATAGGGTCTTCAAAACAAGTAAGTTTTGTAACTTATGCTAAGCTTTCAACCTCTATTGACGTCTTCATCAGGACTCTGCAAGTAATTACAACGTTTATAATTAATGATAAGTAAAACAATAATAATCACCGGGTAGAAATTTAGAAGCAGCAGAGAAGTTAATTAACACAAGACTTTTCTCTACGTTCCTAATTAAAGCAAGCATGCGCAAGGAGAGTAATCCCTTTTCAAAACAAAAAGTTCCTCGCTGCTTGCTTACTTTACCTTTCATTTTTAATTTCCACCGAGGACAAGCAATTTGACATTTGTAAACAAACGAAGTATTGTAATTGCGTGGGATCGGGCCCGTGCCGTCTTGCATGACAGGCCATGATTGATCGATATCCTGCGATGTTTTCTATTACAGCTCGGTTTTGCCGGCAAATTGCTACGTACGACCGTCCGGAAGGATACATTTATCCTATTTTATACCGATCAATCTAAAAAATTGGCAGGCCGACGGGAATGACCAATTCAGAACTTGCATATTCAATATTTTTAAACGATCAACGTCGCCAGGGATATAATTTAATTATACACTTCAAGAATTTATTTTTGTAAATACAGGTTATTTTATTATATAATTATAACTAAAGGCGTTGTCAACAAAATAATGATAACTTGTAGAATAGGCATTTCACCATAATAATACAAATAGAAATAATAATAATTAATGGAGGACATCGATAGGAGTAACGGTTTAGACATTGTCACAGTGCTCGTCACTGTAAGGTAAATGTCTTCGGTTTGAATCCAGCGGCCCTGCATGCAAGCCGACACACTTACAAATGGGCTTTTTTTCAAAACCACCGGCACCGAGGGTTGATATGACCACAGCTGTTGCGAACCGTAGTAAAAAAATATAAATAGAAATAATTAACAACAATTATACAATTAGAGGTTGAGTTGTAAACATTTGTCCCTCAAAATTAATTTATAATATCAACGTATAATATCAATAACAATATCAATTCTGTTATCCGTTGAAAATTTGCAAAAACATTTTTTTTACTAAACTTTATTCAACTTGATGCAAACACTTAACTTATATTATTATCTATTTATATTTGTATACTCTGCTTTCTGACATTTTGTCCTTTAAAGTTATTTACATAAATTTTACCTTTTTGAAGGAAAATCCCCGCGGCCCATATTCTCTATCCTGGTGTATCTCAATTCTGGCTCCAACCTATACCATCACTTCACCATTTCAAACCATTTAGCGACATTTTCAAGTAACCTGATCGTGTATTTTTCACTCGAAACCTTTTACACCTACAGGAGTGTGGATATGTAAAACAAAACACATACATAACCATAAGTATCCGAGAAAAGAGCCCTACTCCAGTTTACGTAAATAATATTTCCGTTCCAACTGCTTAAGGTACGTTAGTATCCCTAGGACCAAACGTCAAGAAGCTATGACACGATACCCGCTGCTGTCAAGATTTTTTGATAAACGTAATGATATACCTATCAAATATAAAATGTTGTTTCACTAAACGTTAAGGAAACCGAATTATGGAGTTCAGTCAAAATCCAAACCGGCAATAATTAATACTTTCAAAAATTCTTGGTGCTCTATTTTAAGAGTCCCTCGAAACTACCTTTGCATGACTGAATAACAATTTCATGTGTTCAAATCAAAATGGGAAAATCTATGTACATAACTTACGTTTGTATTAATCCGGGGACGTACCTGAACTAAAAAAAAACAATTGTTTTAATCTGACAATACACAATCATAATTAAGAAATATAAATATATAAATATATGCATATAAAAATAGTTGAAATATTCCAGGTGACTTTTCTGAGTCAAACAATTTTGCCTTCCGTCATTGATGTCAAAATTAAAGTTGTTCCAGAATTGTAATCACCTAATGGTTAAAGTGCTAGTAATTATTGGTTTTACTGCAAAACAAAAGACAAAAGTTCCCTACGTTTGTATTCGCGTTGAAACCATGTTTAAGATTAAGAAGAAGAGGTATTAAAAATTAGAAGAACAAAAGCGTTTCGAGATTTATGTTCAAGGATTCAAGAGATTGAGATATGTTAATGGGGCAGATTCTGAGCGTAGAGGTGGGCGGTTCAGGACAAAGAAGAAGAAAGTGGCTCCAGTGCAGGTACCGTTAGAATTGTTATGTAACCCGGAGGAGCATCTCTTGTTTCAATAAAGTCTCGAGAGGCTTCAACTAGATATAGCCAAGCTGTGAGTGAGAATTAAAAAAACAGAAAGAGAAAGAATTTTTTCCATGCTTCCATGCATAGAAAATAGAAATGCTTACATGCTAAAAACCTCACTCCAGCTTATACGATACTGTAATTGAAATTATACAGACATACGGTGCCGAATAGCATTCGTCAGGCGTGTCGATGTCCTTGCTATTTCGAGTTTAAGGCCAAGGCGTGACAATATTTTCAATCCGAACAACGGCCCTAATCCAAGATGGAAACCTTGAAAGGAGGTCTTTCTCTCCTCATGGCGCACTGTAAGATTTCATTAAATCCCATTGCTCAAACATGTTATGAATTATCAGCAATCGAGCAGTTTCTGATTATCTCTTATTAGATAATTAAACTTCATAACCACAAACTCAACCACTGAGAAGAAAGGAATTGCATTCTATATTTTTTTTAAACCTTAATGGTCAACTATCTGTTGTGTGTCGCAGTCGAGGGATAAATCAGTTTGTAATACTTTATTTATATTATTATGAATGAAAGTGCTATGGGCTATGCCGGGTTTCGAACCCAGAATCTCTAACTTGTCAAATACAAGTCGGACGCCCAAACCACTAGGCCATCGCGGTTACAAGGGGGTACAGAAAAAGAAGATGTGCAGGAACGTGGGAATAAATAATGTTTGTATATTTTCCGTTGGACGCCTGGACTTTTTTAAAATAATATAGTGACTCCCCCATTTTTCAAAAGATATTAACCGAGTGATTAAGAGATATAGAAAAAAGCTACTACTTTCTAAGCTGGATTTTTTCAATTCTACAAGGCATTCATGGATCCGATACCCTTGATTGATAACAATTTTTTTAAAATTCTGTTTACATATGACACAAACAACCAGTTCTTTTGCGATATATAAAGTTTCTCATGTTCAAATCGTACTGTTCGGAAAGAATCGGAACTTCATAATAAATAATATCGTAAAATCCTGAATATTAAACACCCGCCTGCGTACAAATTTCATTCTAAGACATTATGAATTGTAACAAATTAGGCTTACTGTTAGAAGATAATGGATCTTTAGAACAGGTTGTTGCTCTTCCGCGATCAGTTTTGCAAGGGTCGTCTATGAAATAAAGTTGTAAATTGAGCCATTTCCAAAGAGGATTTGCCGGGGACGTTTTGCCCTGTGACTGATCGGAGGTAAATTTTTAACTGTTGTATTTTATAAAGCGCCGCTGAGCTGACTTTAGAGCCCGATATTCTGCATTTAGTGTCTTTTCGGATATTAACGAGCCAATGAGAAAAATTCTGTCACAGGAAGAAATTTGTCAGCTTGTCTTGCCGAGGTCCGTTAGGCTCCGGAAAGACATTACGAAATCTTACGCTCCTTCTATATGGAAATAATTAATAGGTATGAAAACAAGGAATTTAAGATTTAAGCAACAAAAAAAATTCCTATCCAAAAGCCAAATAATTAGTCTATTTCTTTAGAAAGTCATGTAAAACACTCATTTCAAACAGGTTTGTCCTCAGTTAAGATCGATTTCATTCGCAATATCAATATTTAGCTTTGATTGACACCAAATCAAAACTAAATATATCAGATATAATTTTAACGCTACTATTCGAATGTATATTGTGTGAGTTTGAAAGCCCGCCAATTTTTGGTCACTAAACCAAAAAAATTTGATGCCGTCCCAGGCTGAACTTTTTGTATATATTCCATTATCCCAGATTCCAAGATCTAAAAATAAAAAAATAAAAAATTCAAGTAAAGAAGAGAATGAATAATTGTAAAATATATGATTCATTAATAGGCATAATAAATCTACTAAATCCACTTATTAACGTCAAATTAATGTTGACACCAATGGGGAAAGCTAATTTCACTGGTTTGCAAAGGTTTTTTACGGTTGTTTTACACTGTAATTTTGTACTGTTTTTACAGACGGTGATCCGCTAATAATTTTTCAAATTCCGAGGATTTTACATCCAAAATACAATAAAAAAAATTATTTTGACTCCCGTCTGATTCTCAATAATAAGGGTGCTGGAGTTTCCTTTCGATCATCCTTTTACCATCTGAGCGATATTGTTGCTGGTGTTTTTCAAGACTGTCCTTGGAACAATCCTGATCCTTGTATAATTGAACACAACTGTATCGCTTGAAAATGTGAAACTGGCTCTTTCTATTGCCAATATCATTCTCTATTTTTGTATTGTATATTGAACAGGATAACAACGCAATGCTCGCATAGGATCGTTCCGCAACCCATGGAAATATTACAATAATTTAGACTTTAGACCACAATCAGAACTGTGATACTTCAATAACTAATTTAAAAGACTAGCAATTATCAAATATGTATTCAAAATTTGATAATATATAGTCTGAAAAACAATGATATAATACTATAGAACAAGATAAATTACGACCATGCACATACTTTAACAAAAATATAACCTTTAAGCTAAAATTGCACAATCATTTCAACTAATATTTCATATCTCAGAGTTATAATAATTAGCAATATCGATGATGATGTCAGGAATCCATCAGTTCCTAATTCAGAGGGTTAAATGGATTTCCTTTTTTAACCTGTGAAGTACGTATCAAGACTCTTTGATGATGTGGATAAAAAATCCCCAACGATTGTAACAAACTTCGTAACTAAAGAGAAAATGTCATGTTTTGGCTAATTGCTGGAAACTACTGACAAGTGTACTTGCAAGTTAGTTAACACATTTTTTTATACAAGCAGATGAAATGATCAGATAGATAGCATTGTTGAACCATAAAAGCATATTTTCATCTCATCTCAGTACCATAACTTATAAATGGAGAAACAAAACAGAATTTCTAAGATTAATTTTTCATCTTAGAGGTACACTATTATACCTTATTTAGAAAGAAAGTATTTATTTCTACTTTCTTCCAAATGAATGATGAAAATAAATCTGATCTCCTGACCAAGGTTGGAATTCACTTGAACTTCTTTGAAAAATAAGTAATGTCAAAGAAACTACTAATAATTTTAATTCTGACCATTAAGAAGATCTTCTTTTATACAGAAAATGTCTTAGGCTTCAGGGGCTGTACAGTTGAAAATTTCAAGTAGGATTGAGAAGCATATGCACTCAATTACGAATATGAAGAAATATATAGGGAAACAATTATTAATTCAAAAATTATGTTTATATATTTTCAAAAATATGTAAATTGTACATTTATGACTGCAATAAAGCTTTTAATTTATTCAACTGGAAGAATGGTCCTTATTTCACATTTTCAAAATGGTGGTTGAAAACTTTTTACGTCAGATTAAACCGCTCTCCTAAATTCATTGACTAAATTTGATTTACCTATTCACAATTCTGACATTTAGACAATTATGCGCTATGACCCAACGTATTGGGTACATGGATAGCATATGCCAGGTCATAGCTTTGCTTTCTATGGAAGCAGTTTTATCATTTATCAGTTTTATCGGTGAATTTGAAATCATCATACTGTTGATTAGCAGATGAAAGATCAAGTAATTGAAACTTAATTCTCAAGAATTCCGCATCGAAGCGTTATAACTGTTCTGGGCCGTGTGTAATTTATCGGAATGTAAGAACCAAAAAATTTTCTAAACATAAACGACGTTGACGAAGTGTTCACATTATTCATTCGAAAATGGCCAGACTTGAAATAGAAAATTGGTTCAACGTCAAGCGGTTTTTCGCTGTAACTTCGGTTTTGATTATTGAAAATAACTTAGAACTTAGGATTGACCGCGAACATAAGAGTGAATACTTTCTGAACGTGGTCAAATAATAAATGAACCACTTATAAATACCGGAACCGGGATTAGAAATGTAATGTTCCATATTGCGATCGGCCGACCGTGTACGCCTTGGGACGGAATTTACGTTTGCCCTTTAACGGTAGGTATGGCCGCTTTTTGAAAACGTGTAGGCGCGGCCATTGTTCCACGTTCGCAAAGACGGACGCAGATATTCAGAGACACAACTTCAGCCGATATATCATAATAGATCTACCGTTATGTTCCACTTAGCAGGGCTAACAATGATAAGCGATTGTGTTCAAAAGGCTCATTCATCCTTTGACTGTGCCGTGCTTTCATCTAATTACCCACCGGCTGAGTTTTAATTTTGTACAGCCGTCCGTCAGTCGGCAGGACTTCAGACGCACACGAGGTGGAATTGTTCGGCAAAGCAAAAAATAACAATTAATTTTTATCATTTGTAGGCCTTTTGGGTACAAGACCATTAATTCTACCAAAATGAATTAGAACATCCTAGTTTCTCTAGTTTCATGTTCAATAACCAATCATATGATTGCTTCATTGTAAGCCCTGCTTACAAAAATCATTTTTACGTACACAAGTATGTGCGATTATTCGGCATCGTTCGTGGCATAGTCATGCGGTATATTTTGATTTTTGTTATACGCTTTAACATGTTTTTATTTTCTTTGAGGAGACGTAAAGATTAACATTGCGAAAATGAACATTTCGAGCCATATTTCCACGTTAATCAGAGAAACGTTTAAGTTTTATATATATAATAAATGCAACTGCTGCAGAGAGCTTACTTATATATAATTATTTTAATAACCATTATATATTGAGGATAATGTGTATTATGTGTTATTCGTGACCAGTTGTCTATGATGCGGTCTGGTGTGACGCAGGTTTAAAAACCATTTCCTTTATCGTACCAACGTTTCGATTTTTATTGAGATTATCTTCAGGGCTCAAAGTGATTGTTCTGTGCGTAATTGTGGTATTCTTCTTCTTTTTTTTGATGTGTTCTCTCAACATGCCTCGCAAGAAAGGAACAATCACGCAAAAACCAAACACATTGAGCCCTGAAGATGTTCTCAATAAAGATCGAACCGAACAACTATTTCGTTCTCAACAACTGTACGAACAATTTAACGAATGAAAGAAAAATTCAAATTACTTGCTTTAACTAACGTTTTGGGTTTGGTTTTAGTTTCTGCTTTTAAGACGTCCCCTGACACTCCAAATTGAATTTTTACGTGTTTTATTTCTTTTGTCATACATTAAAATGCAGTCAGAAGAGAAGAATATATGTTTTGACGTGCCTTCAGTTGAAGAATGATTTAAGAGCTTTTTTTTTATTAAGATATTCTGGATCAGTCTGGAAACAGGTTGATGTAATTTTTATTTAACGTAATGTCAAATCATTTCGATATGTGAGATATTGATGAGTAGCTATAAATCATTGTACTCTAACAGTTTTTCACGACGTGAACACTACTAACGACAATGGTGATTGTACAAGATAACAAATAACAAACTGTTTTCCATAGCAATTTTAATTTACCCTTATAAGGCGGACGGATTACTAATGGCCTGGTGCAGAACAGTTTATCATATTAATGGAATATGTCATTTGGGAATCGACATGTGTTAGAATATAAATTAGCACTTCGACGTTATTCGAACTGTTAGATGGAATTGGTCGGTTTGATCAGGCGAATTATTCGGCCAGTTGTACCACTTAGATTTTCACCAATTAGCTACCATGTTCAACAGCAGAGATTTACGTTATATAATAATTTACTGACAAATTGACACACGAGTTAATATAAAAGTCAAATAGAACGTGGGCAGGGAAAACGTATAAATATAAGCCGTAGTTGTAAATATAAAGACTTTAAATGTAGATTTAGAAAATATTACAAGTTCTTGGTTTATAGATTTTTTTTCTAATTATGCATATAAAGATTTACGATCCATAATATTCAATAACAATAATAATAAACTGGCCGGTCGTAAATTCGTGTCAAGCTTGTATTTAAAGTTTCTTAGTTTCCTGTGCTCATTCACTATTTATCTGCTGAATAGTAAAATCTAGTTAAAATATTATATTTTAAACAATCAGTGAAATGTAACACTATTGAACTTTATATTATGCCTAATTATAATATAGTTAAAATTGTTACGTACTAAAACTACTGATTTTTAAAATTCATAACTGTAAAAATAAATTTTAATCACATTAGAATATGTTTTCATTGTCATAGTTTGATTGTATCAAATTATCTTTTTCGGCTTTTGAAAAATTGACCAAATCAACAGCGAGACATGGCGGATCAGCATATTTTTGTTAATTGATGATTCAAATTTGCTTTTTTCGTATTAGATTGCAATTTCGATAGAACATCTATCGTAAGTTGCTTTTTCATGAATAATACTTAGTTAGCTTGACCTTTTTAAATAATAATATTAGAACAAGTGAAATAGTTCCTTTTAAAAAAAATTCCAATAGTTCATAAAAAGATTTATATAAAATTTTGTTTTACTTGAATCTGATCGTCTTTGATCAAAATGTTTAACCTATTGCGATATGAAGGTTTTTAAAATACTTGTATAAAGCTCAATTCTGCTCACGGATGTATGAACATTTTGAATATGAAGTTTTCTCTCTCAAAGTAAAAAAACCGTGGGCTTATATTTTTTGGTTTACTTCACAAGATATGTATTTTTATCGGTACGTCAATTTATAATTTTTTGAGCTTTATACTATTATGATGTAAATGATTACCACAAACCATCATGACATTAATCTGTGAAGAGAACATTCCTCCCCCCACTGTTCAATGAGTCCAAGCGAGTTGCTAATTTACGAATAGTCACTGCTTTCAACTAGATACCTCTCCAGTAGTAGAAAACCGTGCGGGACGTCAATTCTCAAGAAGCTTTCTGATGACTGTTTTAGAATAACTCACCTTTAAATTACGGACGGTTTGCAGTTCACAGTCCAACAACAAAGCCGTTAAATCGCGGTTCCGTAGTAAAACTATCGTCCCTAGCCGTCGAACAACGCGAACGACCACTACCTTCGATTGAGACTTCCCGTAGCCCTAAACCACTTAAACCATAGTGGATGGTAGAGCGTGACATACACTGGACTGTAATCGATTATGTCCGTCATTGTCCAAAGTATCTGGCCGGGTAAGATCTTTTACAAGAGTTTACATGTATTAGTAACATTCTTTAAAGATGAAGAGCTATTATTAATGCTGTGTTTACGTTGTAAGTCAACTATTAAACTTTGTACGTAGTTATTATGGAAAATAATCAAATAAGAACAAGTGTGTTTTTTGACTTTGACTGCATGTAATATGTGTAGGTACAAAGTTAAGCCTTATCCATCCTGATACTGTGGTTGGCCCCCAGAACCGGATCCATCCATCCCATTATCATTCTGACTTACATACAGCCTTTCCTTGACATACTTAATTAGCGTGACGGAGTATTTGATATCACTCAACACAAATTACATAACCAATCTAATTGAGGATACTCAATATTCCGCTAACGGTCATCTCTCACTACCATTCATGACAATAAATACATTCATTCTCAACATACAATAAATCAGTACTATATGTAATAAAACAACCCTGTTTCCTAGAAGAATCGGACTGAGAATCCCTAAGTACTCCCTAACCCGCTCAATCATAATTCCTCTTTCTGGTCGCTTTCACTCTGTGTATAGGGCCAAGGAATGGTACTTTCCATTAAGTGGAACAAATCGAAAAACATTTATTTACATACCAGGCACATATGCGGAAATATTGGTATTACATGTTTAATTGGTATTTTTTAAACTTAAAAAAAAATCCTGATTATAGAACAAAGACGATGAACTATTGGCCGAAAGCCTAAACCTTTGTAAATGCATATTTATAAAACTGCTCTTTACACCGAATTTCTACTGAATGAAATTTCCAAATGAATATTGATATCTTGTTGCTTCAATTAAGGAAAACTCTCACGTCCTTGGACAGAAGATTTTAAAATAGGTTTCTTAATTTGTCTATTTTATTTTCCTAATCGTAACAGATAAATAGTTATTACTCGGCCGTAACCCGATAAGGCTTAACCTATAATTAATTACACAGACTAATCGTATCGCTATTGTTTTCCATTTAACTTGCCGCAAGGGGTTGCTTCTTATCAAGGCCCTATCTTGTCAATTAAATATTTTATGTGTAGGTAAAAAGAAAGAAAAAAGGAAGCCTGGGATTTCCTGGCCGGGAATTATTCAAATGATGTGTAACTGACTAGACGACTTTAACAACTATTAAACTACTTCCTTGTGTTGAATTCCTAAACACCTAATAATTTTAAAAAAGTGTTGCTATTACGATTGCTGAGTCTAGGTTTAATGTGAAAATTTACAGAATCTGTCAATTTTGAAAATCATAGGTTCATGCATAGGTACATGTTAAACTAATTATGAGTATTCTTTTTATAGAAAGATGGTTTCTACTCACATTAAGTGAGCTTAACCATCTTTTTAAAAAACGGATTGACCACTCCATCATTCATAATTTCTATTAATTATGTGCATTGTATAAACTAAATTTTAAAAAATTATTATCGTAAGTACAGTACAGAATTTTTAATGACAATTAAGCTAAGAAATGCAGTCAATATTTTTTTCGTGTTGTATAAATGAGAGTTGCCGGTTGAACTTAACGCGTTTTAAAATGGTTGAACGATGATTGAACAAAGGTCAATAGAGGGTCAACAACGTCTGAAATGATGGACAAGATCCTGTTCCGGAGCCGAATTAACCACTTATCAAAAGTCTTTTAGTCTAGCCATGGGTAGTTCATTTTCTCAGATTATTTGCTATTTTATCTTTGTTGTTCGCTGAAAAATTATTTTTTATTGGTATGCATAGAAAACGAGTGGTCCAGATAAAATATATTAGAACTACCGAATTTTTAAGCTGAATAAACAAAAACGGCCTATTTTTTTAAAGAAACAATTCTATTTAAAAACAGTGCAAAAGATTTCTGTTTTTACGTATTGTATTTATTGAGGTTTAGATCCTTCATATCTATATATTGATATAAACTGATAAAAAGGAATAGAGATAGTTGCAATTATTTCTTTTTTCTAATAATTTTATGTAGGTTAACCGATATAGTCTTGTTAGTTGCATAAAATAAATAGAAAATACAAAATAAAAACAAACAAATGTTAATCCTTATTTTTAATAACGGATTTACTGAAGAATAATAAACACGGAAATTACTGATTTTATATACAAACACCTTTTCTCATCTTTTCTCCATTTTAATGCAGTTGTATTCTCTTTATCCATGGAAAGACATCATCGCAAACCAGAAGTTTGCAATATTATTTTGGGAATGAGCCGTCGAGGTCACAGGCAAGTGGATTGCAGAGACAGTTGGCGTTTTTCAGAGCTTCATTCCCCGAGCAACAGCCCGATTAAGAGAGACTGGATGTGCAAATAGGAGGCCTGGTAGTGGATCTCAGCGCGTTGGAGCGCTAAGGGAGGACAAAAATATTGTCTTTGCTACTTGTCATCAGAACTTTACTGATCACTGGTTTATATAAGGTAAACTCTGCACTCGGATACATACATACATACACATGAATACATAGTTGAGCCTATCACTTCTCTCATGCCACTGCCAATTCTAGTTTTTTAATTTATCCCCAGGTGTTAGTAGTTCGTGGTCAGGAGCTGCGTCCTATTCAACCAGACACCGAGGTTGGACCACAGGAGATATTAATAAAAGGCCATTTCAGCCCCATTATTTTGTTATTTGGGTGGATAGGGTACTTAATATTCAACCATCGGCCCCCTCACACTACACGTGAGACACAAAACAATATTGAATAGACTCAATCACTGAACATTATTAAAGATAAATGGCCAATAACACGCACACAACTCTATCAAAGAATACGTTCGTAACAATGATCCGACACTGCTGTGTTAACGGATATTTTACAAACGACAATCAATTTTACAACTATTTGGTATAGCCACGTTAGCAACGTAGGCCCGATACAGGTATACAGACATAATCATGACACATTTACTAAATACAGTCATACCAAAACTTCAACTACATTTATTCAAACTACTTTAGATACATTTAATAGCTTTCACCCACGCCTACAATTTACAGATGAAATCGAAAACAAGTAAAAATTATTTTTAGATACACTCGCAATAAAACAACCAGATGGCACATTAATCACAGATTAGTATCAAAAACCAAGAAATACAGATCCCTACCTCAACTTTACATCTCACCATCCCCTCATGCAATAATAAACACGGCCAAAGGGTTACTTCACAGAATGATTATCCTAAGCCATGAATCATTTCACCACAAAAACATAAAGGTAGACAAACAGATTCTCCATAACAATCTCTACCCTAAACTCATAATTAACAGAATAATCAACAATTACAACTCAACACTGACACCACCCACTATTTCTATTAATACTACATTAAGTCTATCGAATACTAATCTATCGAATACAGGCATACATTTCTATCCCATTTATTCAAGGCCTATCACACAAATTAAACAAATATCTCTCATCCGATAACTTCAAAATAGCTTTCAAAAATTATAAAACAATCCAAACACTGTTTTCCAAAATTAAAGACCCCACACCAATTACAAATAAATCTGACGTAATCTACAAGATCAACTGTTTAAACTGTCCAGCTACATACATTGGTCTAACATCCCAATATCTGGACAGGAGAGTAAAACAACATATCTACGATTGCAAAAAACCCAAACAAAATCCTACAGCACTCGCTACCCACCACTTTGAACATCAACACAATTTTGACTTCAAAAATCCAAAAATATTACCTACAGATCAAAAGCAACATAAATGTAATTTTTAGAAATGGCTTACATCATCAGAGATAAACACAGCATCAATTACGTAAGAGATATATGCAAACTCAGTCGCAGCTACGCCAACATCATTAATCAAATTCAATACAGATAACATACATA
>CM077105.1:34197437-34236188 GCA_039619505.1 Cimex hemipterus | reverse complement strand
TCTCTCTCTCTCTCTCTCTTTCTCTCTGTCACTCTCTCCCACTCTCTCTCCCCCTTTGCTTTCGTTGGTTATCATAGTATCGCAATTAACGAAAGATATGGACATAAACGCGATAACCCCATAAAACCAGTGCCTAGGAAGGTACAATAAGCCAGAAGCTGCAGTGTATGACGAGTAAAAACAACCCTGATTCCTTGTATCCTGCTTTACCAACAGACACATAAGGATATGGAAAGGCACAGACACAGAATGGGTAAGTGAGAGCTCTTACTTTTGAAAATCAAATTTATCATTAAATGTAATAATTTTGCATGATATTTCCATTATAATACTACTAAAATATCAAACTAAACTTCCTCGAGTGGGAGCTCATTAAGGAATGGGCTAGTTAAGATAGAAGATAGGCAGCTTACAACGACAAAGCGTAATCTTGAACATAAATCCATCATTACATAAAATACCACTAGATCCGAAAGTGTTAACAGAATTAACCAGACAACAAATAACAGTCAGGACAAAAACATAAAAGTTAATTTATGTGGCCGCCCGGTAAAAAAAACAAAAAAAAAAACGTTTGATTAAAAGTTTACCGTTTCAACCAGTTTCTTTATCTAGTACTCAATTGGCTTTTTTTCCCCCCGATTCAGGCTTACTGAATTAACAATTAATTATTCATAAGGCGGCCACCGGGGATACGAACGTTCTGGAGCGAAGGCGCTCTCAGTTTACGACTTATTCGGTATAAAAGAGATAAAACACACTTTTAGTCCGCCTGAGAAGAAACCAAAATTTAATGGTGACATTTAAGTAAAAACAGATTTTTATGGACACGAAAGACACGCGGTATCTGAAAAAATTCGGGGTGAATTCCAAAAATAAAGATTATTTTAAATCTAAAGATGGACTCTGTGTTTTTATAACTGTACAATCAATGAAATGAACATTGGCCAATTATGTAAAACCAACTTAAAGCAGAGCTTTCAAAAAATATTTTAAAAATTATGAGTTAAATTTGTTTTTTATTTATTTATTTACACAAAATAACGCTTGTGATAGCAATGATTAACTTTATATTAAGTCTGTTGTATTCAATTTCTGATGTAATAAAATAGCCTATCATCAACAATTGGCGTAACCCTTTCGCTTAAAATCGCATGATGAACAGTTCGTTAGATTGTTTGATAGACCGAACTCCTCGAAAATAAAATGCATATGTAAATAAATGTAAATTGCTTACTGTTCGAATGTTTATTAAATTAACACAGTTTTTATTCAATTCGCCAATCTCTATAAATTCGTCCAAAGGAAGTTATTTTTTGAAATTTTCTATAAATCTGCCAATGTTTAAATCGTTAAATAGGCTTGTGAAAACAGTTGGTATGAAAAGATACAATAGGCCTTCTTTAAACAATTTAACAAATTTTAAAAACATCCTCAATTTTGGTGAAAAATCTATGGCAACGGAGAAATTAGTTTATTTGTGTATGATACAAAATTAAAATCCTATATTATCGACCGAATGAAGAAAACCATTTTTTGCGGCATTCTACACCAACATGTTACCACACAACACTTTTCTTGCACCTCAAACTAATCTTATATTCTTATATATAAGTTATATACGAGTATAAACATCGTGCTAGATGAATAATGTGATGACAATGCTAGGATGCAGGTGTTGCTCCTAGAATTGTCATCAGCACTTTCTCCCACTCTAGAAATGTTATAACGATTTTAATTTTAATAAGCGTTAGTCTTAAGCCAGATTTCCCCGAAAGCACATCGAAGAGATTTGACTTAGATTCCTAAAGTTCTGAATGTATATCAGCACTTGTTTGTAATTTCTTTGAATAAAAGTTTTTAAAAACACATTCCACCAAAGAAATTATTTAACTTATATATATATAAGTTTTTATGTGATAGAATTTCCGAAGCTGCAAATGTTACTTCATCATATATATATATATATATATATATATATATATATATATATACTCTACACGAATAAGTATATAACATACAGAAAAGTGAGAGTAAGAGAAATGAAAAGACAGAGACGAATGAAAGCGCATTTTGGAACCGTTGATTTGTAAGTGTGAATTACTTTTGGCTCGTTATATTTTTGAACATATGTACTGAGATATACAGTCAAAAAAACTGATGGACTAAATCATAGATCGATTAAAATGATTAAGAGAAGACAGGTATACAGAGGTTTAGTGAGTGAGTGAGTGAGTGAGTGAGTGAGAGTGAGTGAGTGAGTGAGTGAGAGAGAGAGAGAGAGAGAGAGAGAGAGAGAGAGAGAGTGAGAGGGGGAGGTAAGGAAATTATAAATTCTGTTTAAGAACTTTTTCAGATATCAACTCAGTAAGATTTCAAATTCCCTCTACCCCAAAATTCCCTGTCATATATCAGAATCATCAAACTCAACTCGTCGACCGAATACAGTCATTGTGTGAGCGGGAGTGCTGAATTCGTGATTTCGCTTCGTAAAATTTACCCACTGACAGGCATCGATCTCGGATATTTTAGCATTGGCAACACTCCGTCTAACAAAAAGTGCATTATTCAAAAGGTTTGTGGGAAAGAGCCACTGATGGAGAGGCCCTGTGGACAAGCATATGACCAAGCCTGCAAGATTAAACACGCGTTGGAACCCACCCGTGTTGTTAACGTAACAAGCGTCTGGCTCTCGCCAGACCATGATTCATAGGTCTGCCTTTAATGCTTTCAAATTGGCACTTCTCTTTCCCTATTTCATTTAAACGAGCGATAGTATACCCGAAAATTCCCCTATCTACCAAGATCTATGAAGATGATGAATTCTCAAGGAGTTTATTAGTTGTTTTGATAAAAATTATTTTTTGATAGGACTCCTTGAAACAAGGAATTACCGTTGTTTTCCCTTTTTCCCTTTAAAAAAAGCCCCCCTTTAAAAATGGAATGTCTGGTGTTAATTTGATGAGACAGAACGTATAAAGATTCCGTTCTCTGAGATTCCATGATAAAATTTAACTACTTCTTCTTTAACATCACTCTCATCGTTTTAAGTATCTTCCTAGAAAAATTAAGGATTTTTTAAATTGTTGATATGTTTTTATCGAAGTTACAAAGTCCATCAAGTGCTGCGTTATTGACAATTGCCTAGCGATCAACTGATTGAATTAGTAAATATGTAAATCTATAAATGTAGAAGTGTAGTAGAATATAATAAAAGTAAAAATGTACAAGTAGAAGTGAGTGAGTGAAATAATGAAATGACGTTGACTCAATTCTTAAAACGAATGAAACATTGGTTGAATAAGTGAGAATTTTTTTAAGTGAGTAGGTGAGCGAGGCTAAGAGTATAAAATACTGGAAAAGGAACTGAAATTTATGACACGTATATTTACGGGATATACTTCAGTCAATAGATTACCAATGTCATTTATGACTGAAAGAACGGAACCTATTCTATGCAACTACCCAAAATAGCTAAGGATCTTATATCTAGGAAAATATGATCCTAGTTACCGTAACAATGAGAAGAACGAAATTCTTCCTGGAAATCGCTATAGTTTAAAGTGCTAAAGGTAGGCACGCATTCTACCACATATGGGCGACAAAGACGACTGGCTAGCAAAAGACAATCCAAAGAAGTGAATATTGAATGATTCTTGAAGAATAAGAAAGCAATTGATTAAAGGATCAAACGTACGACGGATGGATAAGTTGGGACATATATATCCCACCACAATTCCCGGCAAAAAATGATCGAATTTCGGGCGGCTTAGTTTCCGAAATGTTTCAATAGAAGGAGAGGAATAGCACCAAACTTATTTCATGATTGTGTGCGTGCTGTAGGGAGTTGTGCGTTTGTTTCCGATATTTCGAAAAGACTATTAATTACTAATTATAATTGAATAATTCTATGTTAATAAATAAAAATTCTAGATTATCGTCAAAACTTTATTGTCAAAATAGCAAAGAATGTAAGTTGAATTGCCTATTCTGTTTTATTTTGGACGGTGTTTTATCGCTTTTTGTTATAATAGTTATTTTTCATATAATTAGAATAATGAAAATAATTGGAGATAAGTAGAATTCTATATTTTAAAAATAAATGTCCTGCGTTTTGTCTGTTTTCAATTAAAAAAGAAGTAATATTTTGCAGGTTTTGGCAATTTATCTGATTCAAATGTCCAGAAAAAAGGATAATTTTTATATCCTTCTTCGTATCTTTTAAACTTATATCAATCAATATTAAAGCTCATAATATACATATTTTTCATTTGATTTGTTAATTTGCTTTTGCAAATTATCTGAATCAGCAAAAGCATCATTTTATTTTAAAATCCAAAAGAGATATAAATCTATTTACAAATGTAAAATTCCATAGAATTACTATTATATTACGACAAAAATAAATAATAAAAATGTATCCAAACGCGGCCCAAATAAAAATAAAATGTACAATTCATTTAACTCTTTATTTTCTTGAAAATAAAAGTTTACCGGATATATATATTTGTTATTTATTTTAGAACTGATAACTAATAAGCAAGTAATAATAGAAAAAAATTGAAATTGAAAGACCCACACATTGGAAAACATAGTTCACGTACCTGTGCTCGGTAAGTTGGCTGGTTTTTCACATTTTGCCGGATTGAATTGTGAAACATACAGGTACCAGTTGTATTTCATTTTCCTGCAAATTTCGTTTGCAGAACAAACTTTTCTCCAATATTAATAGACATAACTATAATATTTCACATAAAAATACAATAATTTTACTTGCCTATTAGTATTATTATTTAAAGGGCTAAGCGAATGAATGAATTTTAGGAACGAATGGCTTTAGGAATGTGTCAGTTAATGACTGGCTATGTGAAGCAATTGGGTAGTAATTAAATTAAAATTAATTGAAAGAACAAGTGTACTAATGGAACGTAGATCCTTATCAATTCAATTTTGTCCGATTTGCATCTTACAACTTACAATCTATACGCAAATTTAAGTTATTACAATGTAATAATAAATTTTAGAGATTTGACATAGAAGATCCATGCATAGAGTTAGTTAATAAACTTCTCAAAGTTATGAAATAAAACTAATTTATAACAGTTACAATATTCAATTATTCGGTAAATTGAGTCTGACGGGTTATTGGACAACGAGAAAGCCCACCGGTCGATAATATGACTGAGAGTTCGCTACAGTCTGAATATGCAGATTAGGAGATTAGTCCAATTGATTTGCCGAAAGATTAAATGTCTGTCCGAAAATTGGAGCCGATGGTTTAACGGTAGATGAAAGCATTTTGCATTCGACGGGGCAAAGCATCAAGGCAATTTTCTTGTTTCGTCGCCAATCCATAAAGCACTCAACACTTTTCAAGGAATAGGCCTTGGTTTGAAAAGAGTGGCTTCACGGCCAAGGATCCGCCGACGGCCGGCATAACCGCCTGTTGCATTAATTAGCATAACCTGGACCGACGTAAAACATTTTTCAGCGACCATCTGCTTGACATTTTCTTGTCTTTCGAACCAACCATCTCCCCCGTATCTTATTTACATCTTGGAGTTTTCATAACAAAAATATTAAACAAATATAAAACGTTTCGATAACTAAACCTTTTCATGAATCTTAAAAACGTTTATAGTTTTATCTACAAATTCATGCCTACTAAACCTGATATAGTTTTAAAATAATTGTAAACAATATGAAGTATGTCCACAATTATAGAGGATATGAATATCATGCTATATAAAAAATACTAAAACTACGGGAACTTCAGTGGCAGAGAAGTTAGCGTTCAAGGTTCGAATTCCAGCATACCCAATTCAATTTTAATTAAATATAATTTGAAAATTTATTGTAAACTGCTTTGACCCCCCACATCCACGAGTTCCAACGGTTTCGACGTTAGCCCCCTTTATATAAAACGAATTAATTTACTTTATTGAAAAAACTAATGGACGTTTATTATAATAATACACTAAAGAGTATAGTAACTCTCCATTGTAATCAACAAGTAAACCAAATTTATCCTCATTTATTTAGTTCCTAGTAATTATTAAAACCATTGGGAATACTCGTAATATTGTAAGTGTTGAATTGTTAACTAACGTAATGACGTGATAAATGTTTCAATAATATGTCTGTCTCTGTTTGTCTGTGATGTTTATCCACTATCGCATTCCTGCGCGATCATGTCCTGCAGCGCAAATAACTAGCTTTACAATGTAAATTTATGCTTTGTAAACTATTTAATTCAATACTGTGCCAATAATAATACTAATGCCTAAGCCAGAAATATTTTCGTAATAATTCATTTTTATAATATAATCTTCGACTGAACACAAAGTTGAATTTAAATTCAATAAGCTTTTGGATTGAAAAATTGTGACGAATAACGTCCTTCTTCTTTAGTTTCTGAAAATGAGCTCAATTTTTACCCTTTTGCTTTTTTTCTGTCTGTATGTCTGTCTGTCTCTCTCTTTCTCTCTTTCTATCGTTGCTCTTTCTTTCCCTTTTTCATTACTTAGTTTCTCGTCGTTTTTTCTGTTTGCCTTACTATCTTTATCTGTCTATCAGCAATAATGTGTATCTATGTCTTTTAATTTTCTGTAACTATTTTTCTTTTCTTCGATTTTCCTTTCTTTCTAATCTCTCTTTTTCTTTCTTTTTACCTCTGTTCGGAATTTTCTTCTGTTGTCCGTTTGTTGTTTATACTGACAGCTGTTCCTAGAGATTTTTGAATTCAAAATAATATTTTAATTACAAGCTCTTATCATATTCTATGGACTAAAACCATTTATCATACTTTCTATTCATTATAAAAGTGTATAAAAGTTTTAACATTAAGTGGTCAACAAATTTAAATTTAAATGACAATTCGGTCTTTTAGAACTTAAAAAATGTAAGGTTAGTTAAATAAGTTGTACAAAAAATGAAATAAATGAACTAATAAATCGAAAGAAAGTCCGTTTCACGTCCAATTCGCCCTTAAACTTAACTTTAAAAGTGATCTATCTCTATTTAGTTGTAACATCCGGTGGAATTCATTTTCTGATTTTAAACTCACCTCGTCGTCAGTAGTAATAAATTCATATTTTCCAACGTCGTACAGCTTTAAATCTCATGAGTAATGGTTCATACGAGTAGGTATGAGGGAATTTATAACACCAGTAAGTCCGGTTTTGAAAAGTGCATATGTGCCATCAATCATAATAAAACAGGCTAAGAGTCGATCATTTTAGCCACCTCGTTGTTCCCCCTTTAAAGAAGAAAGACGATTAAACGAATTTTCAAATACAACAATAACAATTATAATGTATAGAAAGATAAACTTAACTTTAAAAGTGATCTATCTCTATTTAGTTGTAACATCCGGTGGAATTCATTTTCTTTAAAGAAGAAAGAATATGATATGGAGAAAGAACAAGAAGGATAAATTAGGACATTCGCCACCGAAGCAAGAATTGTTTAATTTGTTTATACGATATATTTCATTTTGAACTTTTTTTATTTTTTTTTTAATTTTACCTAAAATAATTAAATATAAAAGCATAAAAAATGTAACATGCTATAAAAGTTTCTTTATATATTTTTTATATTATCAAACTATAATTAGCTGTGTTTTCATTTCTTGAGAGAATCGACCAACAGTTGTAGATGTATTTATCTAGTGACCAAGGTTATGGATGTATCGTCATTCAAAAACATTTCAGCCAAGCGTTCAACTTTTTTCTAAAATCATCGTCAGGGCCTGAGAACGAAGAATAGAAAAATCAAAAACAAACATTTCAAGACACTGATGGAATAACATGATTCATTCTATGTAGATATCTGAGGATGGTCTCAAATAAAGTCGAAAGTTTGGCTGAACTGTTGTTTAAGTATGAAACACCCCCAACCTTGATCACAACCTCAATCAATATATCAAGACAAAAATATATTTTACTTTATTAAGGTCTTATTATTTTCAGCTTTAATAATGACATATGAGTACATTATTTGGTTTGTGTTTTTGCATTGAGAAATATATTTTTGGAACTTTTTAGTTCTTTTTCGCAAAAGTAATTAAATATTTTAAAATTCACTGTTTATTAATATCAATAGTCTCAGTATCTCGTAGTATTTTTTTTTTGGGGGGGGGAGTAAAAGAGGGAAAATGTTTTAACTATACCGTACTATAAAAGGAATTTTCATACTACATTTCATTTTCTGTTAGATTTATTATGATAAGCAATTAAAATAAATTAGTCTTCTCGTAATGGAATGAGTTATGGAAGAGATTAAGCCAGATTGGTGGACTAAGCAATAATAAAAGCTCCGCTTCCATAATTACTTACTGGAGAAAAGATTCGGGTGAGTGTAATTTATCAACCTGGACTAGCAAATTTTGGGACGATCTTTTCAATTTGAACATTTTCCTAACGCTTATAATCTTCGTTGTGAAAAGTGACAATTCAAGCATTTATTCAGCTAGACATGGACATGCAACATGGGATCCCTTCGTCATGGAATAAGAATATGCACGTTACTTCTCGTCTAACGAACCATTTACTTTTAACAACATCGCTTCCAACTCATCCACGTTTACTACAACATCCTACGGCGTTAAATTTAAAACATTCAATCCATTTTATATAACTTCTGAACACATTCCTTTATTTCGGTAACATAGGTTATAAAATCAAACCAATTCTGCATTGTTCTCATGTTTTACATTGTACAAATTGAATCATTCTCTGCATTTATGCAAAAGTCAGAAAAACGTGTTTTCAGGTGGGCAATCATTTTCAATTTATTTTCTTGAAAGCAAGAAAATCGGATGGCCAATATTGGATTGTTTCGATTAAAATTATTAAAAGCATATGTGCAATGGTAATAGAGCTTGTAAATGCACAAAACTGCCTTTGTGAAGATGTCGGTGGAGTAAATGTATTGTAAGTAATAGAAATTATAAAGATTCGCTTACCTGTAAATATGGGCTTGATGCTGACAGAAGCACGCGATGAGCTTTGAGCCTTTTATCTTGGCAACAAAGCGTCACATCGACAAACGCTTCTGAAGCTAGCATTTGCCGAAGGTACCCTAAAAGGCCGAGCTGGTGATGCCGCCACCTCACGTGCATCTCCATCCTGAAACAGAAATGACAAACGTCAAAAATGCTCACAAGACTACCAGTTTCTACTTTTATACATATAGGGAGTTCCAACTGCTAAAAGGACATTTGTGGACTGGTTTTTTGAAATTTGATACCGGCTGACGTTTTAGGACAAGCCCCAATTAATCGCGGAGTCTGGTTTCCTTTAAACTAAAAATCAACTTAATTAAGCTAAAGGGAATACGTTATTTCGTCCAATTTCGTCCAGGACGTCAAGAAATAGAGGGAAATAAAACAGAAACCTTCGATTTCGGTCTCATGGCATTAACATTAGGAGCTGTGGTTCCAAAGCAAAAATATAAAAATGAAACTCCATTTAGATTTTAAATCATTTTTGACTGTTTCCTGCAGGACTCGGTCGTAAAACCGTTTTGACGCTAGGCCCGATGTATCTCTTAGGTGCGGCCAAAACTTTTCGAATACGTTTGATAACATCGCACCTAAAGATAAAATATAACGGTTAAATATATATGTCTTTAAATGTAACTGTCAAGGAAAATACATAATATAGCCAATTAAATTTATGAACTTGCAATTCTAAGAAGAAAACAGACAAAACCTTTACATACTAACAAAAAATTCCTACTGTACAAATACCTATAGGAATAAAATCAATAAGTTGTATTCTCCTTTGAAAGCACCATGTATTACAAATGAAATATCGAAATCTACAGGCTCTCCTGTTTACACTATAACACTATTATGTTGGCCAAACAAACCAATGGTTATATTTGTGCAAACAATAACAATATTTATAGAAATGTTAAATGATGGGGTGAGTGTGGTGTTCAATACTTTCTAAAAGGATAGTTCCTACTCCACAGTAAGTTGTTCTGCAACGATCCGGATTTCGAGCCTCTTAGCTCATCATCAGGTTGAAGGACTTCTACAACCACGTCTCTCGACGTGCATTGCCAAAGTGAAACCGCTGATACCTCCGGCAACGCGACGTTCCAATTAACAGCTGATTTTTTTAATGACTCTCAATTTAAACGTGCGAAACGCGGAAATTATAACACAAAAAAATATTAGAATAAAAAATTATTTGGATGTTTGATATTATTTACATACATGTTTAAAATGGGGTAGATCAAAATCTGTTATATTATTAATGCATTTATTACCATGTTCAATTTTACATTTTTTAATTTCAAATTTCTCAAACCAATCTAGTTCCTTCCCTTGCAACACTCTCGTATTTAGATTTGGGTTGAATTTATGTTGTTTTTTTTAGATGGTCCTTAAATTCGGAAAATTTGCTCGATTTAGGCAAGCATTCTTTGACTCTCGTTTTTATTTCTCTACCGCTTTGTCCTACGTATGTAATATCACAATCATTACAATTGAGTTGGTAAACCCCGCTTTTTGCCAAATTGTCTACTCTGTCTTTAGGTCTTGAAAGGATGTTTCTAAGTGAGCCCGTACTTCTAAAAGCTATTCTAAACCGTTCTTGAACCTTTTCTTATAATTCCCCAATTTATGGCAAACAACGGAAACGTAATGATTCGTTTATGTTGGGGTAACTGAGTCCTATTCTTGTTTCGTTTAAAATTAATTTTTTTATTCTTTTAACTAGCAACCTATCAATAAATATTTCTTGTTTTTTGCTAAGGTTTTAATAGTTTTTAATTCTTTTTTATAGTTATTATCAGGTGTTAGCGGAAGTTTCAACATTCGGTCTACGAGCCAAATGAAACCAGCAGCCTTTTTGGACCATAGGTGGGAAGAATCCGCGGGTATCATAGTGTCTGTAGTTGTGGGTTTTCTATATACATCTATTTCTATTAGGCTGTTTATTATGGACAGTTTTAGGTCTAAAAAGTTTAGACAACCATCTTTGCCAATTTCCAATGTAAAATTTATTTTACGGCGTAAGGAATTAATTAGTTGTAGAAATTCTTGGAGAGCTTCTAATGTTCCCGGCCATGTGCATAAAATATCGTCTACATAGCGTTTCCAGAAATGAACATATTTAATTGATTTGAAAAGATTTTTTTCGAAATTATCCATGAATATTTCAGCACAAAGTGGGGATAGTGGAGACCCCATTGGTAACCCTGTTATTTCGTAGAATTTGGTATTGAATTTACAATAATTAGATAATAGGCATATATTTAGGAGGTTTATTATATCATTTTTTACAAGATCGTTAATAGAATTCTCGGTAAGTTTTATCTTAATGAGTTTTTTTTTCTATATATTTTTATTTTATTTTTAGAAATAAATACAATTTTATGCACAGTGACCCCAGGACATAAAAATACCTTTATTCACCACGCAATTTATTGGCAACTTTATTTTCATTGATTGTCATATATACAAGTTATAAATTTGACTCGACGACACTCGTTTTTAAAAAAGATTTATTTATTACATATAATTAAAGTTTACAATTAACTTTACATAAAAATTGAATAATCTATAAAATATGAATTAAGACGAGGTCGTGAATAAGATACGGTTCAACTCCGAGTCTAAGAGCGAGTTCTGTCGAAGTCCAAAGTCAAAGTCCCAGTCCTCAAAGGTGGTGGGAGAGGGTCTAATATAGCCTCTGAAGAGATGCTGAGTCTGCAGGCTCTATTATGATGACAGAAGCAGCAGTTGCGAATGTAACTTACATATATACACTGCTGGGAAAAAATTAAAAAAAAACCCTGCGACTAATATTTATTATGATACGTGCCTAGTCTATGTACGAGTCTCTAGTATATTTAATTAATTAACTAAATAATAAATATACGTACATATAAATAAATATAAATACGTATATAATATATCTGCTCACATTCACATACATATATACACATACACATACATGTAACTACTTTTTTTTTTATAACAAAAACTTACAATAAATAGGTAGTAATAAATATACACATAAGTACACGAAGAAATAAATTATGTATAATCAAGTAAAATAAATAAATTACAATCTATAAGTTAATTAACTAACTAAGTTAGTCGTTAATATATTTAAGCCTCGCCTTGAGGTCCCATAGAGTTTTGTGTTTGGCTCTGGGTGCACGTTTTTGTCCGATTTCTCGAATTAATCTTATACCGTTACCAGGACATCTATCAAAAAATCGTTGACAATTCTTTTCTATGAACACGCGCAGAAATTGCACTCCAGAGTTTATGTGGAGTTCATCTATCTTTGTTGCTAATGGGCTGTTAGTGCATAACCTTAGGAACTTATTCTGGGTTCTTTGCAGCTTTTTATAATTAGTGTTACAAGTTAAGCCCCAAGCAGCACATGCGTACGTCAACACTGGCCTCACTGTTTTTGTAGATGAGTAACTTGTTTTGCACGCTCAACTGGGACTCTCGACACAGGAGTGGAAAAAGTATTTTTACATGTGTTTTCCCTTTTTGTATTAGTTCATTGATATGAGCTGTAAACGTTAATTTAGCATCTAGCCGAACACCGAGGTACCTTATTGAGGGAGACCAGTTAATTTCTTCACCATTAAGGCGAACTTTAACGTCTACAATTGGACGTCTTCTCGTGAAGAGTATGGCTTCAGACTTACTCCTGTTCACACTTATTTTCCACCTCGTAAAGTACCCGATAGTCCTCTCCGCTGCCCTGTTCAATCGGTTCACTATGGCACTCACCCTCCATGATGATGTATAGAGCGCTGTGTCATCAGCGAACAGGGCCAGTTCTACGCCAGGGGTTTTGGGCATATCATTAATGTAAATGAGGAACAGAGTAGGTCCCAGAACAGAGCCTTGTGGTACTCCAGCAGCCATATTACCAACCCGTGATTCAACGCCTTGAATTGTTATTACAAACTTTCGTCGGGTGAGGTATGAGTCTATGATCTTGACTAAGTATTGAGGAAAACCCATTTTGATAAGTTTGAATATTAGTCCATTGTGCCAGACCGTGTCAAATGCTTTGTCGATGTCTAGGAACAAGGTGCCTATATGTTTTTTAAGGTTGTAGTTCCAAGATATGTGGTCAACGAGTCTGCATAGTTGCGCTTGCGTTGAAAGAGATGATCTAAAGCCAAACTGCTCAATCATGAGTAGTCTTTGATTGTCTAAGAAATCTCTGATCCGCCGATCTATGGCCTTTTCAAAAATTTTACTTAGGGCGCTAAGCAAACTGATGGGTCGGTAACTTGATGGGTCATTTGGGTTTTTACCAACTTTGTGTAACATTATGACCCGAGCAGTTTTCCATTTTTCAGGGAAGCACCCATAAATCAGCAGCTTGTTAAAGATGTAGGTCAGGTATATAATGGCTCTAAGTGTCATGTTTTTGAGCATAGTATTACTTATTTTGTCCATTCCTGGTGACTTTATTGACTGCCTTTTCTTTATTATTGCTTTTATTTCTCGAGGAGTTACTAGTTTGCAGTTGCTAGGTTGGTAAGAAATCATTTTTCTGTATTGCCGAACAGATACCTGAATTTGTTTTGTGTGTAAGACAGAGCCCAAGGACAGATTAGTGGAGTGTATAGTTTCCAGTGTGTCAGCAAACAAGTTGGCTTTATACAAGGGGTTGGTAAGGTGCCTTCCCCCGATTGACAGCTTTTCGACGGTTTTCTGGGTACCACTATTCTTCAACCATTTAGTGACTTTCCATAGTGATCCCGTTTGAGGGGTTAGCTTTTTAAGGTAAGATGACCAATTGGAGTTACGCCAGTTAGTAAGCATAGTTTTGACTGTCCGCTGAAGCAGATAAAGTAAATTCTTATAGAAAACAAGACGGGTTCTTTGGTGTCGATTTTTAACTCTGTTTTTAAGTTTTATCATAAGTTGTAGTCCCATTGGAAGATTACAGTTTTTTTTTCTTAAGCAATTGCTTAGGAGTGGAGATTTGAAATGATGTCTGTAGTACACCTGTGAAATTATCTAATAGCGTTTCAGTGGTGGAACAGTTCGGAATTTTTGGTGGAAGTGTTATGTATGAGTTTATTTCATTTCTGAATTTATCCCAGTCCGTTTTGTTGGTGGATAGTAACGGTAAGACCTCTATGTGAGATGTTTTTGAATGTAATGTAAATATGATAGGGTTATGGTCGGAGCTGAGTACACTAGGGCTATCAGGGCCAGTTATGTTAAGCCTTCGATTAGTAACTACTAAATCCAAAGTGCTGGGGTTTTTCGGCCTCGGTGGAAAGTAAGTGTGGTTATCAGGGAAGAGTATATGTGAGCTTGAGTTTAGCGAAAAATCGTATAAGTCTTCACCTGCTTTATTATTGGTTGTACAATTCCACGCAGTGTGCCTTGCATTTAAGTCGCCAGCAATTATTACCTTTGAGCCAAGTTTTATCAATTTTGACAGCTCTTTTTTAAAAAGCAATTGTTTTCCCGTTCTATAAGCTGATATAAAGATTATTTGGCATTTGGGAAACTCCAATTTGATACCAATTATCTCCATCGACGTACATCTTGGTAGCTCTAGTAGTCTATGTTTGATTGTGTTTTTTACGGCAATGGCTACTCCTCCACCCCTAGAATTGCGATCATTTCTATACATAATGTAATTTTTTAGGCAAGTTTTATCATATTTGTCTAACTTGGTTTCATTTAATGAGCAAATATCTATGTTTAAGGTTTCAAGTGTAACTAGTAATTCTGATGTTTTCTTTTTAAGCGAGTTGCAATTCCAGTGGAGGAAGTTAGTAGCAAAGTTTTTATTAGTTTTAGTCATGAGTACCAAATAGCTTGAATAGATTTTCAACTGTAATTAACATTTTTGAAATGTGGTCATCTGTGCTTCGCATTTTAAAATCTACAGTTTTTAAAAATTCAATAATTTTTGTAAAATTTACAATGTTTTTTAGTTCGTTAACCAGATTTAGGATGTTGCTGACCAAGGATGTTGCACTACCTGGATGAGAAGAGGTCGCAGGAAGCTTCGTTGGGGCCATGTTGAATTCGTCTTGGAAGGTAGTTGGTGAAGTTTAGGAAAATCCGCTTTGTTCATGTTGAATCCCGGCTTTGCAGCAGAAACTGTTGTAGTCGTTTTTCTCGCTGCAACTGCTAGATAAGCTGGGCATTCTGGATCAAATGCACAGTGGTTTCCATCGCAATTTGCACATTTTCTTGATGCTTGGACATTCGGTGTAGGGCACTGACGAGAGTCATGTTCCAAAGCACAAGTTGCACATTTGATTTTTTTATGGCAGTTGGCTGCGGTGTGTCCAAATGATTGACACCTATAGCACCTAATGGCCAATCTTCTGGTTTTGTATTTCTCCCAGTTTATACGGCAATGTACCACTGTTTTAACCTCACTTATTTCCTTGAAAATGTCCCGATCTTGAAGAAAACAACAAATACGGGTAGTTTTACTGTTCGTGAAGTCTCATTGGCTAATTTCCTTTCAAGTTGGTTTACTTTATCAACTTCCAAGCCCTTCGAGTTCAAATCAGCCTTGATTTCTGCTGGGGTGATCTGCGATGGCAACCTTATAATCATTTTGGGTCCAATATCTGATTTTGGAGTGAACGTATAGAACTCTACATGAGTATTTGCTAGATATACTTTTAGTGCCGAGTAATCTTCTTTATTCTCAGTGTAAACATATACTCGATTTCCTTTCAATTTTAGCTCTATATCTCCTTTGATTATGGATTTTATTTTCAAGATCATTGAGGTATGATTTGAAAACTGGCTTAGCATTACAAGGGGAGGCATGCTGAATTTTTTTTCCTGATGGGAATATATTCTTCATTATCAGCAGCATCGCTATCGGAAAGTGAGTCGTATTTGTTTGAGGTTTCCACTGAGGCACCTTCAACAGGCTCAGTACGTCTACGTTTTGCAGCACGTTTACCCGAAATAGGAACGAAATCATCGCCTCCATTGTCATCGCCGCTCGACGCTTCACTCATCTCAATTTCCTTAGAAATTTGAGAGGTTTTTCGCCTTGGTTGTAGCACGTCGGCCTCTTATCGGGTTACCGCAAGCAAAGCAGATAACAACGATGTTTACGGGGCAATGAGTTTAGCACGTTCTTCAACGGGGATATTTGTGAATAAATTAGTAACGTCAAATGATACTAAAACACAGTTGTTGGGTATATTGATGTTATTTAATTCTTTTATCAGTTCTAAAAAATTGTTGATACCGAATGTAGGTTTGAATTTGGTCTGGGTTTTAATTATTTTGTCGATTGCAATTGCAAGTTTATGGCATGGGGAATTATAAAACGATACTACTGCCCTTATAGGTTTGTTTTCTTTATGGATTTTGACTGTACCGTATAACATTGGAGGTTTTGGGTTCATTGGTATGAGTTTTTAACTGCATATTGGTCATCTATTTTTTATGGCTGTTTGAACTCGAGCTTTTAGTTTTATGGTGGGATCCTTTTTTATTTCTTTACATTCATTATTATTTAGAAATTCTTCAACTTTTAGTTTAATAGTTTCAACAAAGGGAAGGAACTAGATTGGTTTGAGAAATTTGAAATTAAAAAATGTAAAATTGAACATGGTGATAAATGCATTAATAATATAACAGATTTTGATCTACCTCCCATTTTAAATATGTATATAAATAATATCAAACATCCAAATAATTAAACTAATTATTTCAGTTATTATTATTTTATTCTAATATTTTTTGTGTTATAATTTCCGAGTTTCGCACGTTTAAATTGAGAGTCATTAAAAAAATTAGCTGTTAATTGGAACGTCGCGTTGCCGGAGGTATCAGCGGTTTCACGTTGGCAATGCACGTCGAGAGACGTGGTTGTAGAAGTCATTCAACCTGATGATGAGCTAAGAGGCTCGAAATCCGGATCGTTGCAGAACAACTTATTGTGAGTAGGAACTATCCTTTTGGAAAGTATATAACAATATTTGGATTGAAATTACCCAGATAGAATGGTACCTATGTATTGCCGAAACATTGTCATGGACAAAAACAACAGTAAAACTTGAAAACACCAAAAGTATGGACATAACAGGGAAACCAGATGTAATAGAAGAAGCTATACGCATAAAATTGACGGCAAACTTGTAGTATGCAAACAGAAAGTGTAAAAAAAGTGATATTTATGATGGATTAATTTAGGTTGAGAAAGATAGAAGGTGAAAACAGGGGGCTCCTTGACAATTAGCTATACCAAACTCATATTTATAAAGTGTATAAATAAAATGTGTAATTCTTAGAATGTATAATAATAGTAATTGTTAATTTCAATTTTTTTGCCATTTTACGTTCACTTTTATTATACTCATATAACCAAAAATGGGAATATTTACTAATGGCATTGGTACATTATTATATTTACCTGCTTTCGGCCATTTGGTGTTTTTTAACTTTTTGTTTATACGGTTACGTTCTAACAAAGGACGCGTAATATAGCATCCTGAATTGTGATGCCACCTAAACAAAATTGGCGGTGGGTTAACCAAAATTAAGACGGCCTAGGATAGGCTTATGAAAGAGGAAAGGAGGAAATAAAAGAGAGGACAGTCTGCGTGCCTGTGATAGTATAATATGAAGAATATTTTGTAAGATTGGTCAGACTCGTCTTTAAATCAGTACATGACACAAATTATTAGCAACATATAATTATGATTTTTCACAAAAATAGACGCAAGCATAGTAAAGGTCAAATCTACATGTTCAATTATTATAGTATGGTGGATGAGAGTTACTAAGTAAGTAATTTTGCAGCAACAATGGAATAACTGCATATAAATATTTACACTAATATAGGTTCTATGAAAAGAGAAAATATATTCCGAAAAATAGGCAAAACAACTATTTTTTTCCAATCTTTGATCTGTGGTCGCTCCTTTACATAAGAAAACCGTTTACGTTGCGTCTCTCTTAATTTGTACTGGTTTGAATTGAATTCATACTTTACAATAGACATTACGAGCCATGCGCGTTATTATTGAATACCTTATTTGGATATTTAACATTTATATTAAAACATGTTTGATTAATAAGGAAAAACATATTTTTAGAATTGCAATACTTATTAAAAAAGTAGGAATTATTATAGGATTGGTTATACATATTTTTATATATTTTTATTCTCCTACTGCCTTAAATATAATATTTATAAACGAAAAATAAAGAAGAGGTGAAAAGAGAGAGCCTTGCTTTTGCAAAAAAATAAATAAGTAGACCATCAATCTGGCTGAACAACAATTTCATATTGGATCTCGTTCAGCCCTTCTAAGTCAAATTGATCCGTCATGTCCCGCGCCTTATAATTAATTTCAGAAATTGAATATTTATACAGCACATGGCACGCAAAACTGGAATGTTTCGGCCAACTTAATGTACCGTCAACATACTGACCGGTTTAAGATAAATCACTTCTACAAGCCTTTTGTTACATAGATTTTAGCCTGAGTGCATTTTTCTTTTTTAAACATTATTGCTCTCAAATTAATTTCTTTAATATTTAACAAGATACCTTCTGACAAAATTAAAAAAAAAAAAAAAATAGGTAGACTACAAAATTAATGTTACAAAAAATCTATGTTCTACACAACAAACTTCGCCTACAATTCTTCCTATCTTAATTAAATGTCTTTTATTATATTAAACAACTCTCTCAAACTTATCATTTGTCTTTCCATTCAGTATGGATAATTGAGTGTCTTCATCAATCATTTTCGCACTTTCATAGTAATCGTACCAACAACTCTCAATTTCGAAGTTCCCTGCTACATCAGTATTGCCCAAACATCACATCAAGGTGATATATTGATTATTATTTGTAAAATTGTGAAAAAGATGGAAATTTTAAAACTATTGCCTCGTGTACTTCCTCCTTTGAGCAATATACGAAATTAATTATTCAGATATCGTGAGATGCGGTCTGGTGTGATGTAGGTATCAGAAAAACATTTTCTTTACCGTGCCAACGTTTCGATCTTTTACTGAGATCATCTTCAGGGCCTGGGATTTACAAACTTTGTTTACATTTATAAAATACATTTAGGAAAAGTGAATTTATAAAATGAAAAATATATTTTATAATTCGATCAAAGTATTTCTACTCACTCGAAGGGTTTGTCTTCTGTGTAATTGTGCCATTCTTGTGTATTCCAGTGAGACTTTTGCTGTTTTATAATTATATATGGTGGATTTTGAATTTTGCTTCAAAAACAACTCACCACACCTCTGAAACTGTATGGATCTGCATTACACACATAAACCCGAACACCCACTAAGACCTTTTCTTTGTAAACTCACTCACATATAACATGACAAATATTCAACAACATCGCAGATAACACATATAATGTAAATGATTCATTTCATTTCATTAACAAAATTAAAAATATCCACATCCCTTCACATTACTCTCTCATATCCCTAGAAGTTGTTTACCAACATTCCAATAGACACAAAATTGAACATTATTAAAGATAAATGGCCCAACATAACAACACACACAACTCTATCAAAGAATACATTCGTAACAATGATCCGACACTGCTGTATTAACGGATATTTTACAAACGACAATCAATTTTACAACTACTTGGTATAGCCACGTTAGCAACGTAGGCCCGATACAGGTATACAGACATAATCATGACACATTTACTAAATACAGTCATACCACAACTTCAACTACATTTATTCAAACTACTTTAGATACATTTAATAGCTTTCACCCACGCCTACAATTTACAGATGAAATCGAAAACAAGTAAAAATTATTTTTAGATACACTCGCAATAAAACAACCAGATGGCACATTAATCACAGATTAGTATCAAAAACCAAGAAATACAGATCCCTACCTCAACTTTACATCTCACCATCCCCTCATGCAATAATAAACACGGCCAAAGGGTTACTTCACAGAATGATTATCCTAAGCCATGAATCATTTCACCACAAAAACATAAAGGTAGACAAACAGATTCTCCATAACAATCTCTACCCTAAACTCATAATTAACAGAATAATCAACAATTACAACTCAACACTGACACCACCCACTATTTCTATTAATACTACATTAAGTCTATCGAATACTAATCTATCGAATACAGGCATACATTTCTATCCCATTTATTCAAGGCCTATCACACAAATTAAACAAATATCTCTCATCCGATAACTTCAAAACAGCTTTGAAAAATTGTAAAACAATTCAAATACTTTTTTCCAAAATTCACAAATTACAAATACATCTGACGTAATTTACAAGATCAACTATTTAATTGTCCGGCAACCCAATATCTGGACAAGAGAGTAAAGCAACACATCAATGATTGCAAAATCCCCCAAGCTAAATTCTACAACACTCGCTACCCACCACTTTGAACATCAACACAATTTTGACTTCAAAAATCCAAAAATATTACCTACAGAACAAAAGCAACATAAATGTAATTTTTAGAAATGGCTTACATCATCAGAGATAAACACAGCATCAATTACGTAAGAGATATATGCAAACTCAGTCGCAGCTACGCCAACATCATTAATCAAATTCAATACAGATAACATACATATATCATTACATTACATTCCACACATCAAATACTTTTTCACATAGTCTAATTCTCCAACAATCTAGATTTTCTTACCCTGGAATCCCTTTCTATATAACCCTGAAAGTATAATCTGGCCAAACCATTACCAACACATTGTTTCCTTTTTTCGGCTCTTTTCACTTCAAAGAAGCCGACGCCTTATACAAAATTGTCTCTTCGTCTATACCCACTTCCTTCCCCACCACTTCAAAATCAAACGTATAAATATAAAACAGCAAAATTTTCACTGGCACTCTCAACACGACACGCAAGAATGGCACAATTACACTGAATACAAATACTTTGAGTGAGTAGAAATAATTTGATTGAATATAAAATAGATTTTGCGTGGTATAAATTCACTTTTCCACATCCTAAATGTATTTGATAAATGTAAACAAATTTTGTAAATCCCAGGCCCTGAAGGTGAACTCAATAAAAGATCGAAACGTTGGCACGATAAAGAAAATGTTTTTCTGATACCTACATCACACCAGACCGCATCTCACGATATCTGAATAATTATCTATCAACGGTCACTAATCTCTACACATTGTAGATTCAAATGTTCTATTATTAAAACGGTCCTGGTAATTTCTTCCTTTTAATCATTAAAAATAAAGTAAATATACTTGTGTTTAAATATAAGTAAAACGTAGTCTGATATAAAAATCATATAATTATAAAAAAAAGTTTGTAAAGCGTTTATAATAGAAAGAATAATTGCTATACACTTTGGTAATTGTGTATGTTTACGAATAAAACAGGTTACACATCCCTGAAGTTTACGCTGGCAACGAATCATCAACACCAATAGGGCCAGGAACCTTTCTTGAAAAAACTTTCTAAAATACCACAAAATAGGAGGAAGTGTCGAATGGATCAAGTCTAAGACTCATACGTATTAAAACCACACTCTAGGGTAGAGGCAGGCAAAAGACTACCAAGAACCTGTTTTTCATTGTTTAATGAACAAATTTAGACGATTTTCCATCTTGGCCATAGAACATTTACGAAATTTGCTTCATTTATTTACGAATCGTTACTTTTGAAGGTGTTCGAAATTTGTGGTACTCATTCTTCTCCGAAAAAATGGGCGTTTGGGGTCCTTAATTGAAATAGCAAAGTAACATCGATATAGACGATACTTATATTACAATAAACGCTCTGTGGTCCAGCAAAGAATAAATGTGTTAAAATAATTCCTATCCTCTTAGGGTTTTATTATTGGTGATTCGCCACGGATTCTAAAGTTTCAAAGGATTAAAAGTAGGTAGCTCGAGTTGAACCAACACGCTAAAAGCTCTTGAGGTATAAAGTGTTAATTAATGATAACGGCCTTTAGCCTAGTACTTTTCAGCAGTTATTTTCAATGGGAATGAACGGATTAACATTCAACCAGCGTTGACATTTTACCAAATGTCACTGGGACATTTTCACTCATCATGAAAAGGCATGATTGATCAAATTCGGTTTAAAAGCATTTTACAGTTTGCTTTGAATAAGTTCGATGTCAAAGAGTAGAGCGAACAAGATCGCAGGCGTTATTTCTTCCAAGAAGGAGCTGGAAGGAGATGTCCGATTTTAATTAAACATTTTTTGGCAGGCGATCATTTTACAAAACATGCATTCCAATGTCTACGATACCGATAAAATCCAGAGAAATTATGAATTACATTTCAATATCGCGTATTTCCTCCTCTTGCCTTACATCTCGAAGACTTCTCAGCATACTTTCTACCTGTATGTAAATGGCTCTTTGCGATCGATTCAAGATCGTCGAGTGTATCAGGAAGTGATGGAGTGCTCTTATTCATCTTTTGAGGTTATCCCATAAATGTTCGATGGGGATTAAGTTTGGAGAACGGACTGGCCAAGCTAAGGCCATGATGCTGTTTGTACTATGGTGACGACATGTGGTCGACCATTATCGTGCATTAGAATGGGATTGCCGCTGATTTCATAGAGGATAGTCAATGCATGGTGTTCTAAAATTTCATCATCATAGCGAGTGGCCGTCAAAGACCTTTCACGATCATCAACCAAATCTGTGCAACTCTGCATTGAAATTCTCGCCTACAGCCTACAGCTATACCATCACCGAGCTACATTGAAGAAGTTAGCTCTGGGAAAAATTACAGGCGTCTTACCTCCACCGATCAAAGATTGTGTTCTCGGGGCGAAAAGCCACCAGTCCATACTGACTTAATCTCCTTCTAGCAGAGCAATTAGAAATTAGGACATCTCGAACTTCCTGGAGCTGATGAATGGCTTCAACATCAATAAGGTGTCGGTTTCGCAAAATTCTGTCAAAAACGTCGTCCAAAGGTTCTGTTACTCGAGGGTGCCAGAACCGGGCCTTTCATAGTAGAACCCAGTTTCTTGAAAACCTCTAAATTTGCTTCTCGCAGAGTTTCGTCGGGAACTCACACAGCAATAGCCTCATACCTGATGGAACGTCCATCGTTATTAAGTGCCACACCGCGCCCCATATCCTTAACACTAAGCCTTTTTAAGTTTATAAATTGAAATTAAGACAACAAAAATGAGAACTAAACAGTTTATTGCTTCAGAATTCAAATGAGACGTAATAAATAAATTAAATTCTTTGGGACATGTTTGTGATATTTTCGACTTATATCCTATGTCATTCGACTCTGGTCAAGGGATTCTTGTAGTCCTGTTTGTCTATCTTGTTCAGCTTAGCGATCACCTCAAAACAGGTTTATCTTCATCAATGTACATTCAATCTTCAGTAATACAAGCGATGAATATTTGTCGCGTTTTTTATTCAGTTCTAAGGATAAACAAGCAAAACTTCATTTCAAAGTCTATGTAATAGTCAGTGTTTTCCTCATATAAAAGACTGCCTTTTAAAGACGGTAATTGAAGGTTGAACTCTGACAACTTCCACACGTTTTCAGTATGGGGAGATTTGGGCGAGCTGTCAGCCGACCCCGGTGTGGGAGTGGGATTTGTAAACAAATATTCCGACATCTTGTCACGCTCACCTGACGAGTTCTTTTAATGATTTAGATAAATAAAGCCGCGAGAGACGCCCGCGACCAATGAACTCGGCTTTCTTGATTGGCAACTTGTAACGAACGGTTGGAAAAGAAAAAAGACAAAGCCAACAGCCAACGGATATCATTTGTGGTAACTTTTCCAAGCCGGAAACCCCGTCCGACTTTTTAAATCTACCGGTTTTTGAAAGGAAATAAGATATAAATCTTTTTATTGCCAACTTTCAACGAAATTTATTCCTCCGAAAAGCGATATCGGGCCAAAATTTGCTTAACCGTCTAATGCAGGACACCCGAAAACACAAAGGAATTTACTGGGTTTTGCACATTCAGAACGAATCCAAAAGAAACTTAATCGTAAAGTATTAATTATTCAGTATAGTATATATTGTCCTCAGTCTTTCTAGGTATCAATAGAATTATTTGTTAATATCCATCAGTGTTGAAGGTAATGTCATTTTGTAAGAAAAAAAGAGTTAAAAAAATATCCGAAATTTGAGAGTAAAGTTTGCCTATTAAGCTAAGAAGGAATTAATACCTAAAGAACAAATATATAAATTTAGGAAGCCTATAGTATTATGGGACAAATGAGCAGAGGCGTTGGCCACAATGGCCTTAACAAATAAAGGCAAACTTTTGCAACAAACAACTACATTTTAATTTAATGAAACTTACGACCTCAACGGTTAAGGCATTGACCCTTCTCTGGAAGGTTAGCAGGTTCGAATCCCAAAGGCTCTGAATTTTTTATTGCCGATTAATGATGGCTAGTTTCAAAACCGTATACTTAAAGACTAGACGCCACAAAAGAAATTATTCAATTTAGATAATACATACTTAGTGAATAACGAAGTGTTAATTTATTTATAAACTGAGCTTCTATAAAATAGCAAATATACGAAAGGTTTAAAATGTTATTAACCACCTAAATACTTCTCCCAAAAATGCCCTCTACTGATGAACAGTTCTGTAGAATATTTTCTAATTATTTAAGAAAAGCACGTCGTTTGAACCAAACACAGCAGGTGTTTTAACCGATACGAACGAATCTAAGAAGGCCCAGAAAGGTTATGTACACTAAAAGGCAAAAACAGTAACCACCTTCTTTATTAAATGTATTGTTTTAAGTCAATCGTTTTATCGTTATAAATTTTTGTTGTTGTTTGGATATGTTTTGATATAAAAATATAAGTTCTACCCAAGTAATAAATTAAATAAAAATTAATCTTATCACTTCAAACAGTTGTTCTGGAAATGTTAAACACACTGGCCACATACGCTTGTCTCCTTCCATTGTCTAACAATGGTATGATTCTAGCCGAATATGTTTCATTTAGAACCATCATTCAAAAATGTTCAAATTAAAAATGTTATAACAAAAAAAAATTAAATAAATAAAATAAAATAATAATAATACTTGTAGAGATAGAGCTAACCTAAAATAGAATGTTTGGATGTTAGGGCGTGAAAAGACCTTATAACAATAATAATAATATCACCACCGGAAATTAGAAAGAAACTTTACAAAAAACAAACAAAGAAGAGATTGACTATTCAAAGATTTATTTACAAAATCCAATTGTAAACATAAGCGGGAGATTTTAGCCGTGTTTTATTTTCCTCCAATCCTTTAAAACGGACCAATATTATTGTAAGATAATCAATAGGAGAATGTCTAACTGGTCTAATATTAAAGATGGTCAGGTTTTTGCCTCTTAGTGTAGATCATTCACTACATATCTATTTGTCCGGATTTTTATTGCAATTTCGTAGTCTCCTAAGTTTACTTGATTAGGTAAAATAGTAAGTAAATATTTACGCGAATTTCGCGAATATAGTTCAAAACATTTGCAGATGTTTGGTCTATGATTAAAGCCGGTTAAGTGATATTGTTGTTGACATTGTGTTATTGAAAGAATCTTTTAGCTCGAGATTCAAACACGTCTTATCGTAATGAAGTAAGCGTTTATCTCCATGCATATCTCATGGTTGGGATTCAATGCGGCTGAAATGAGTAGCCGCGTACACGCCGAACATGCAAATGTCTAAATTTACTCTCTGAAAGTTCAAATAAAGACATCGGATCTCTTTGGGACATCAAGTCCGAGTTTCGTTTTACGACAGTACTTACTGTTTCAACGACCCTTTGCGCCGATAATTTTTAAACACAGGGTTTCGTAAAATCGTGAATGAGCAGGATCTGATGACGGGTGGAACCAATTATTTTCTATCCTTTTCAATACAGGTCAGTAGTAATAAATAAAATAACCACCCTGTGACGTGCGTGAAGCAATAATCTTTCTAATCTTCTGAACTTTTTAAAACTGCTCCTACTATTTCAGTCCGTTACGGTTCCGAGCTCTAGTGAATTTATTTCCTTACGATTCACTTGTACAGTATGAATGTTGTATGTCAAGGGTCAGTAGTTGGCACACCGCGGCCTGTTTTAATTTTAAAGGCGCCCTTGTTCGACTACGGATTCCACGTGGAACCAGTTTATTAGCTATTTGCTACTATTAAATTACTTCCCGGTGTCAAACAAATGTGTAATGTAAGAAAAGGTTACATCGTGAAATTCCGATTCGTAATCACGGTGTATTAAGCACGTCCAATGCGAAAACGAGGTGTACACCAGCTGCGTTTGAAAGGGAAACAAGGTCTCAAGGTCAAATCTGGCACGGGCTTTACGCCGTTGGACAATCAGTTGACCACTAATTTGCCGATTGCATCACAAGCGAAAGTCGATGTTTTTTTAAACGATTTTTCATATAAAAATCAATCGTTGAATTCTTTTTCATTCCAATTTCTTCATTCATTTCCATTTATTTTCAATTTGCAAGTCCACTGATCCCAAAATAATTATGTCCGTTGTAATAAAAATTGCATCTTTTCTTCTTTTTGTCTTGTCTTTATGTTTTTAGTACTCCTTCTATCTAGACTTATACATATAACCAAAGGTAAATATTTGTTGTACTCCTGCTACTCATAGAACGTTTATGTTATATTGCTAAACTATTACCGATAAATATTTGAATTCGTTATATAGTAAGTGTTCCATTTACTTTACTGGCAATTTTAAAATGTTTTATATGAAACTATAGACTTGTACCAACTCCTTGACGAATAAAATATTACTTTCTGTCAATAATAAAAAAAATTTACAAGTTTAACATTACATAGATATAACTAATTGCATATACTACAAAAAATTCGAACTTATGAAAAGTAAGCCATTAAGGCGTTTTAACTTTGTAATGACATAAAAATATCTTCCAGTAATATTGTGTTGTATATATAAAATATTAGGAAGATCTCACATTGTTGTCATTACTGACAGATTATGAAATTGTATGATCACTTTATATTAAATAGATAAAGTGTATAAATAGTTTTTTTTTCTCAAGCCATCGTCTTATATAAACCGGTTTGGTGACAACTGTTGACACTGTAAAATGAGACGTACGCTCAAATCATGCAGAAAAAACTACTGCTCTCTCTGGATACGAGGTTTCCTCTATAGATCAGCGGTAAAATAGAAATTCCCATACGTTGAATAAATAATATGATAAAAGAAAGGTTAGATGAAAGTCTTGTCAACGGGAAAGTTCAAAAAGTCCATAACAGTGTTATCTCAGATAACAGAAATCTGTCTCCCCTACGTTGCCTCACGGCGTCGGTAGTTGCCTCGGCCCATACCCGAAGAAACGAAGGAAAAAACAACTACCAGGTCGTGAGGCCCTCGAGATGGTTTTCAATCTAAATGACGTCTACCGTTAAAATAATACGGCTAAACTCAATTTTAATTTCGGGATAAGTGGTTCGAGCGGTTATAATGGATCGGATGATCAGATGAGCGTCACTTCCCGGCCTGACATTCGCCACTTACAACGTCCTTTCGTTTATTGGCTTCTGTCTTCTTAGGAGTCGTCGGGGAAAATTTTAATCGAAACGGAGATAATTAGAGACCTTGTGGGCGCTAAACGCTTATTTGCCTTATCGAAAATCGTGTACCGGAGAAACCCGAGGGGCACTGGCGGTGATGTGTATCTTTCAAATATAAATCCAACAATGTAGACAAAATATAATGAAACGTTCCCTTTCCCTTCCCATTGGGTAAAGGTATAATTATAATTTACTTGTTGTGAAATCCAAAATATAAAAAAAAGAAAACTTCCTCTGTACCGATGTATTTTTAAAAAAGTAATTTCAATTGTACCTACTTGCACGGTTTAAATTATTACTTAACACGATGAAAATTGTAATTAATTTAATTTTAAAAACATACCAAAACCATTAAAGTATCCGATTGTACTAATTAGAAAGTAAGTGATTAATGAGAATTAAGTGAGAAAAGATACAGCCTGTGTGAGTTAGTGTTATAATTCAGAAAAACTGGATTAATAAGTCTACTTACTTACAAATTCAATTGTTACTGTCGTTTTCTTTGTCCTTAGCTATGTAGGGATTGAGTCGGTCTTCAATGAAATTTCAGATCGCCTGTAAAACACCTAAATATGTCAATTTGTAAACATATTTATGATAGTTTTGGCCCGATGATGACCTTAAAATAGGTCGAAAGCTTGGCTGTTAACAACTGAATTTGCTTTCTCTTCAAAGACCATACGTTGATCCAGTGTTCTTGAATTTTTTTATGTAGTTGAGTGAATATGCAAGTTAATTTATTGAGTAATTTCGTAATATGTGACCAGGTAGGGAAAGTGAGACCGGTAAAATGCTGGGGATACAATTGAAACAAACGGGGATAGTATGCGAATTTTGTAAGTAGCTGAGTGAATAAATAAATGAGTAAATTTAATTGCTGACTTTGTAATAAGTGAACAATTGTGTGAGTTTACTGTACGAATAAGTGAATCAGTTTGATGAGGGTCGTTTGTAAGTGACAAAATGGGGCAATTTAGTTTTGTGAGTAACTTAGCATATGAAAAAAGTAGATTAATGAGTTCTTGTAATTAATTGACCAGTTTGAATAATTAAGTTTAGTGAGTAACTGAGTGTATGAATTAGTTTAATGAGTTATCAAGAGGAATAAATTAGTTCTGTGCGTAAATGAGTGAACTCAGTTTTAAATAAATAAAACCGATTGTGAGTGAATGTTCTCATGCTCATGCATTGTGAATGAGTGGGTTTAATACGTTACGTTCTAATGAAGGGATGATGTGGATGATTAATTCAGTGGTAAAGTTTGAAAAAATAATTAAGATTTAGCTTGGTAAGGTACTGACGTACTTAAGTGACTTACTTCGTTAATTAGTTCAAGAGATTTTTTTTTATTGGAGAGATTACGTAATTGAATGACTGATTGAGCGAATGGTCCCACTAGCCATTGCTATCATACAAATCTTATCGTAGAAAAAAGATGGAAAAGGTGATAAGTCTGTGTTCTATGAAGGATAATGGAGAGTGCTTCAGAAAGAAGGCCATATAGCACAAAAGAGAAAAAACGTGATTACGAATAACACGTGTGATTGATATATCTTGGATAGTTTATATTCTAACTTTTCTCTCAATTAAAATTTCAATCTTTTTCAAAATGAGCTATGATTTGTTCAAAATATGATTCATTTTCTGTTTCTGTTCTGTACATAATGAGAACAGTGCAGTGGGTACTTCCGAAAATGCGTTAATTATATCGGTTATACGTGATCTGATTGACACTGAGAAAGGCCCTCATCGACCCTGAATGGGACGTTACAAGGATTACTTGTTCCTCACGTGCCAAATAAAGCCAGTTTGAAGGTAATAATTTAGAGAAAAGAAAAAAAAACACCACTAACGTGTTAATGTCGAAGGCGATGTGTAAATAGGCAAATAATACAACAGACTTAATAACGAGGAAAATATTAAACAAAATACGTTTCTAAAAGTAAATGGTTTTGTATACACATTTTTGTTAATGACTGTTGAACCTACGGTCAGGTAATTTTTGTGGAATAATAGGGCAATCGGGATAATTAACGCTGATACTAGGCACTTTTATTGGGCCTTTGCAAGAAACATTGAATCAAATAAAAATAAGAAAATTTACCGGGATAAAATCCAGTTTGCAAATGCAGACGACCGACCACGTGATTATCGCACACGCCCATTCCCGTTCGAAAGTCCACCAATTATGGTTGATTTCAAAGAAAATTGACATGAAAATTACAGTTTTGAGATTTGTTCCGAGTCGTTTTAAAATCCTGCGGGACCGCGGTACTATGTGGAATGGCAGTATTTCTCGTGTTAGCGCGTACTGGCGCCGTATAAATTCGGCCATGATGAGTCTGAAGAGAAAAAAAATCCCTCTCCCCCCGAGGTTAAACTCCAAATTGTATAGAAACGTGTAACAATGAATAAGGACGGAGACCCGACTACAAAAGAGGAAGGGTCAGTGCCCAATGTAGAAAAAAATATGAATTTCAGGACGCCGGTGGAAGTGGCATTCTTTCCGAGTGAGAACAGGATCTCTGATGAAGGCATGTGGCAATTTGGAGTGAGAAAGAAACGAGCTTCACTGAATCATTCATGTTGAAATCATGGAGAGCTATATAGTTTCCTTGTTTGCACATAAGCCCTGCCGTTAAAACAATTGTGTTTTTAGTCACTTGATTCACTATTGTAATTCTCCAATTAAAGATTTTTTCTCCAAAGCCACCAAGAAAAGCATATCGCTACTGTTGGGTCAAGAGTTTACCTATTTTCTTAGTTAATTGACTATTCATCGTAACATAGTTAAATGGAAGGTCAGCTGGAATCATCTATACATATAATTGTATGCTATATAGAAATGTCAGGTTGAATTATAGTATCATTTTTTAACCTTTATTTTGTAATTGCTAAGTTTCAGATCAACTTGGAATCACAGGTTGATCGTTCAGACGAGATTAAACGGATCTTCTAACATTCAGAGCATCCGAAACTGTGGTCTGGACCCTAACTAGGGGGCCCGCGGCGACCTTAAAAATATGATTATTAAAAATAAACAATGAAGAAGAATGAAAAATAAAATTAAAAACTAATGACAATATGTGAAGCGTTCATTCTCCATTCACAATTGATGTGGATATCGTCCGATTACTGGAATTACGTTCTTAAGTCTATCTTATGTTGTTGATTTTTTAAGTGGAACGTATCACAACTTTTGAACATAATGACAAAGATAGTGCCTTCAAGACAAAAATCCAGTTTTGGGTTTAGCCTGTTGAGAAAGAAGAGGTGGAGGGATTTCTAGTGCTAAATTTTAAAAGAAAAGGATCTTGCCAATAGCACGTTGATTGAGAAAATATCTGAACACCTTCAAAATTTTGAGATGTCCTTTGTGCTCTACTTCCCTACCGCTCAAACCATTATGCTGCAAACCAAAGAATTGGGCAGACAGTTTTCATTGCAACAAAGCCAACTATCTTCAAGAGAATAAAAGTGTTGTGTTTTTTAGCAATCAGATATTAGCCATAAAGCCGCCGAAGCTAGGCGTACTCACACTTTCATATATTCTGTCCTATTTACGTACGATTCAATCAAGTAGGGTAGTGAGGTACGACATCTCATTCTTTTCATTAAATAAATCAATAAGGGGAAGCCAAATGAGAACAAAATTGTGTATAATTAACATTGCTAGTAAAAATAAAGAGAGATAGCGTTCGAAAGAAATTGGATTTAGTAACTGAAAGAATGAATGTGAAAATGTAAGTAAAAAATAGTGTTTCACAATGAAAGATAAGTTTAGGAGAGTGTTTGTGGGTGGGACTTTATTGACATATTACTAAACGAGTGGACATTTCTGTTTATTTGTAAAATTTGATAAACCTTCGATAACTTTTAAATCCTTTGGGCTTACTTGATCTTAGCAAGAATAAATTTAAAATGAATATTTATACAAAGTTTAAGGATTATTGCTCTACTCCTCAAGTTAACGTAACTTTTTGAAATTCATTGTTACAAATAAATTTAAATTTAATTTAAAAAATTCTTTGATGATCTTGATATTGATGATCTGAAAGCTGATTCCAATGACTTAAAAAACACTTTTCTTAAGTTAAAATGAACGAATAGTGTTACACTAGAGACAAAGGTGGTAGAAAAGTGTCATGGTCGATGAAAGACATAATTGTCAACATTTTATTAATTATATTATCTTATCGCCTATACAATCTACATCAGTTATATAAAAATATACCCCCAAAACCATAATAGGACTAACACATGTAACAGTATATATTGTTTTGATCGTAATTTGCTGAATTTTAATTTTTTTTTTAAGTTTTCAATTACTCATTTCCAACTCATATTATTGTTAATATTTCTTCCATCCTTTCAGATAGTCAGAACTACGCTACTACTGAAAGCAATTAAAGATAATTTTGACCATATTTCTAATTAGATTTGCCATAACGTCAGGTTTAATAAATAGTTCAGACATATTTATTGCCTCGACCTGCATATCAGAAATAATTAAATTACAATTTTAGTGTATGAATAATGAAAGGTCTTGCTCAAATGACAGCAAAGGAAACATTATTTGTCAAAAAACTCACCGTAACCTCCTTTTTACGAAGTATACATTTATAAGGTGTAAATCTGATCTAAATTTTTGTTTTATTTAACCAATTTAATGTACATATTTAATATATATGATTTTAATGTTTCATAACATCATAAACACTTATAAATCTCATAGCAAGTTTTTGTTACAAAGTACATGTTTCTCAATCGGTGCAATTAAATTTTACTTGGGTGCTAAACAAGGCTTCTACATTTATTAGCCTATTAAAAAGTGACATATAATTATAGACATGTGTAAATAAGAAAAGGGTCGCATTATCAGGTGAAGTAAGAGTATGTTAGTGAAAAATTATAATGCATCCCAATGGGAAACGAATGGTTGCAACCATTAAACACTAAGGTGAAAGGTATAGAATCTTTTATAGGAATTCGACGACACTTAAGAAGTTATCCGCCAGAATCCTTTGCGGAGCCTCTTGAATTTTTCTAATGTATATGTTTGAAATTGGTTAATGGCTTTACGAGTTTAATAACACTTGGTTGTAATCTTTTTTAAGTGTAACTTCAACTAGGGCCTTTTTGTTTTCACGGTGTGACTTCCGTATTATTTTTCTTTTAAAGCTATCCTGGTTGTAGACTAAATAGTTAATCTTCATCATCAATGGTCCATTGAAGTCACATTTGGAGGGGCGAAGAGATAAGAATAGGTCAGCTTAAAAAAAAACCTTAAGGTTTATAACACAAGCATATCACGTCATATATTCTGTCGTTTGGAAAAAATTCAAAAGTGACCAACGGAAAGACAAAAACAAAAGTGTAATTGAAAATATTTATGTAAATTAAATTATTTATCTAAGAAAATGAAAGACCATTTCATGTCAACTTTTCTTAATAGTATCAAGTTAATTGATAATCACATCTACGATTTTAAGAATATCAGAGGATTAGAATTAGGAAAATGTTTAAATATAGTAACTGCGATTTTAGCCTACACATTCACCATTTAATCTTTTTATATGAAAATACTTAGATTAATCTTCAGTTTTCAGGGTTTACATATTGGCTACGAATTATAAGATGTCATACATAAAATAGGAAGTATCTTAGAATAAAAGACTCTAAACTATCCCACTAACATACTGTTGATCGCCTAGGTTTAAATATTTTGGCTGGCCATTCGAAGAGTGGATTAATCACCGGCAAAAGTAGTTCAAATCGGGAAATTGCCAGATGCCTTCCGCAATATCTTTTAATTATTTTTATTTGTGTACTATAACTTGTGTACATCTAGAGCTTTAATTACAAAACCGAAAGATTAGCTTATATAATTTTTCTCGGTTCCTATCATTGCCCAAAAGTACTTATTAAACTGCTTGATAAGTTCATTTTCAAAATAACTTGATCCTCGAAAATCTGAGTAAGACCTGTCTCTGATTACTATACAGATAATAAGGTTGAGGTTCTGCCGATCATTACTGTTCACCAACTATCTTTTTATGATTTCAAAGTCATCACTCTTCATAGTTAGGTAAATTACATAAACTGTACGAAAAGGAAATTATGCTTGAAGTGACATATTCGCTCAACTAGCCAAGCCTGCTGGACAAATTATATTTCATTCAACTTTTGGGACTATTACATTCAAATCTCACAAATATAAATTTATACTGTTTCTCCCTTAAGATACAACTTAAATTTGTAATAAGAATCAATGTGGAGAGATGGTGTTTAGAGTTTATAATTTAATCAACGCATTGAATAGAAACAGGTATTAGCTATAGCGCGGGATGTATATTGTTGGACTGGAGCATTTTAATCCGACACAGACTTGTTCACACTCTGAATAAAAAATTCAAAAGGAATAAAGAAAGCAGGTTTTAAACTAGAAACGGCTACCGGCTGGATCAACACCTGTTTCTAAAATTAAAAAAAATGAATACATAAAAAAAATGCAGCCTCAGAAACCCGCGGTCCGAAAGTACAAACCGTACAACACCTTTTTGAAATGCTAAACAAATCCCTATACGGTATATATTATGGGACCGAAAATGGAAATGAGATCTGATTTGAATAAAGAAGTCATGAATTCAGAGCAAAACAACAATGCAACAGCCAACCTACAGATCAGTGTTAGAAATTAGGACTCAGGGGGCTCATCGTGATAAAATACGCCTACTAATTGCAAAACAACTCTGTTCATCCGTTAATATTGTTTTACGTTATTAATATTGTATATTTCTATAAAAGAAAAGTGTTTGGAGATTGTTATTATTATTTAATCATTAATTAATAATAATTCATTTACCGTATGCCATGGCTATATGGTAAATAAATTGCGTGCCATTTACCTCTTCTCCAGAACCACCAAATGGAAATCCTGCCAGTTTATTCACATAAAAAGAAAAAAAAAACTGTTATATATAAATGGCAATAGTTGTTTAAGTAGTCACCACCACCCAGTAACTATAGTGGAATCAATCCCATTAAGCTTTAAGCCCAGTTTATTTTTAAAAATATATAACTAAGGCATAATCTCCTCCCAGTGAACGCACATGAAAGAAGTTAAAGATAATTAGTTGAAATTCAATACTGCACCAAGTTAATCAGCCGTGAAATTAACTGAAGAAACAAACACTTAATTAATTTTTCTGTGGGAGGAAACTGCTTTACTACACCTATTATCAAGACACGACAACTATATTATTCTTGAAACCTAGCGAAGTTAAAGAATAATATGTACCTAGAATAGCTCGTTTATGTTTCATGTACACGTTGCCCACGTAAAGGTTCTCAATAGTTTTATAGGTTAACGTTCCTTGTAGAAACTTGAAAATTGCAAATCTTTATCTTTTAAATATTACTTTTACGTATAATTTATAAAGCCGTTTCGTAATTTTGCTTCTAACGGTGTTTCCAGTTATAATTGCCTTAAGAGGGTTGCATTCCGGAAAAAAACTTTTATAGTCTTGCTGTTTTAGAATTGTTCGAGGGCGGGTTCGAAGTTGGAAGGAAGAAACGAAATTTTTTTTAACGGCCATAAAACAAGAATGGCAATCTTTTATGACGTCGGTTTTATACCATTGTACGGAAGGGGGACAATTGGAATCTGTATGGTAACGACTCTAAGCTAATTTCCATCCTTACCAAATTTTGTGTAATACCGTTTTTCATGTGTAATTTTAAGAAAAATACATATTTCTATATATGTATATGATAATTAATCCTATTTATTCTATTCGTGTTTGTTAATTTTTGGTTTTTCACATTTTGTTTTACACTTTGATAAAGATCGTTTTACGGATTATGCTTACTTATTAAATATATATTTAATATAATTATGATATAATTATGTGAGTGTTATTATGATGTATAGTAGAATTGTGCAAATGTTCCAACATTATCCGTTTCCCCAATTTAAATACGAGCTTGTCAGTTCGGATCTCTGATAACATTCTTTTATTTATAAAAACGCTCGGATCTTTTAAATTCAAACGGTCGGTAAGCTTATTAACAAAATGATAAAAGATCACTTCACCATCCGCTTCTTCGTGGGATTAGCGGCGGATCCCAGTTTCAAAGTGATTTAAGTAGTTATTTATTTAGAAGAATATATAATAAATAATTCTTGAGTAATATTTATAGGCGAGCATTTGTAACGTTTTGTCAGATTATTGCTCCACTTTATGTCAGAGTGAATGTACAGTAAAAACAATTCGGGTAAAAAGTTTCAGTTTATTATATATTTATAATAGTTCAGTTATAAATTTAAAATATGTTCTAAACAGAAACCCGACAAGGAAAGGATTGGCGGATCATTTAAGTATTCTAGCCCACCCAATTTCTTATAGAATTCGTTCATAAAATAATCGCCGACATGTCGAATTATTTCGCGAAATTCGCAGTGTAAGAAAACTATAATTAATTATTGAATATTGCAGAACCAATCAATTTTTGCCAATGAATGTATATAAAACAGTCAAACTCGTCACTAGTTACAACTGTTTCATTAAAAATTATGAATAATTGTCCAACTTATCAAACATTTGCGTTTCATTTTCTCTAAGCCAACATTTTATTGTAGAATAAATGTGTAATTAAATTCTAGTTTCACACAAAACACAAGTGAAGTTGGGAAATTAACTCCGAAACGCACATAAAAAATTTAGTTAAGAATAGAATATCGTTATTATTGAAAAACTCGAATAAATATTAATTGTAATTTATTGAGTAACTTAAAAGTTTAGTTTAAAAACTTGTAAAAGAGAAAAATTGAAATTTATTTGGTTTTTCCATAAACATAGAAAACGTTTGACAGTCAAAGTACCATAATAAAACTTAATTAAAAAATCTTATCTCTCCACAAACCCACCAACTATTTCTGTCAAAGATCCTGCAAAACTCTAGTTGTAATATTACAGCAGCACAAGGGAGAACTATTATTCAGATATCTTGAGATGCGGTCTGGTGTGATCTAGGTATCAGAAAAACATTTTCTTTACCGTGCCAACGTTTCAATGTTTATTCCTATCATATTCAGGGCTCAAAGTGTTTGTCTTCTGTTTGCTTGTGCCATTGTTGCGAGTCGTGTTGAGAGTGCCAGTCTATCAATGCCAGGAAATCGATAGAAAATTTTAATAAGTTTTCAATTGTTGACCTTCCACTTTGCCCCTTTCTCAACCATTTTTTAGTTATCCTCGATATTTTGGCAAAAGACATGGTTTTTTACGTGCTCATGGAAAAAAACCGATCACTCACTCAGGGCAAAGTGGAAGGTGACGAACTGAATGTCAGCAGCTGGGAAAATATTCTAAGCTTCTATATATTCTATATAAGAAAATATTCTAAAAAAGCCATTTTATTCAGCGTAAAATTGTTTAAAAAATGAAACCTAAGGCAAGTGTATAACGTAAAAGGCTGAAAAACATCATATCTACGGTTGGCCATTTTTTCCTGGCAAAGGTGGTCGGAGTTGTTTTTTTGTTGTTGTTGGTGGGGGCAGTGTATTTTAAGAAATGTCAAATGTGCAAAAAGGGTTCTGGTGATAGATACGTTTCTAAAAATAATGGCTTCCAGTACCCTAAAATAAGCTTTTAAAAATAAAATTATTGCTATATCTATGGTTTAACGAAGGTCGTGTTTAATGTTTTTAGAGTATAAGTGTTTATCTTAATTTGTGTTTTAAGTGTTTTGCAGTAATCTTCGTTAAGTATTTTCAGTCCTGCGATTTGAGAGTTTTTCTAAAAATATTTCTTTTTAATAGTAAAAACACCCAGAAGAGACAAATTGCACATAATGGCAGGAATTATGTCAATTTGGGCTTGGAATTTTCAAATTGTGATCATAATACCGGGTCTACGTCAAGGACTGGATGCTGACTTGGTCGGTAAAAAACGTCCCCTTCGGTTACCGATAAAAGGTTCCATTTCAGTAAGGTTGACGAACTTTTGAACTGTCTCTGAAGATCTCCCCCACTTTGACAGGACTAAATCAACGCACGCCGCTCCACCCACCGAGGAGATCTTTTCGGACCTACTTGCTCCCGTCGTTTTGGTCTTGGGAAATCAACTGAAACGACCGTTTCGACCATTCCATATTCATCGAGCTTCCTTTTTTAACCGCTTTTTTATCAAAGTGAACTTGGAACAATCGCGTCAACAATCGATTACTCACGAAAAACAGAATCATTCTGAAATTATCAAACCGCCCAAGAAGGAACTGGTAGTAATCACTCACACATAAATAAAGTTGTTCATTTAAGCATAATAATGATTATATTCATCGTTGATAATTCATTACACTCTCCCATATCTCAGCACTTCAAAAAAAGTCATGAATCAGCTTAATAATTTAAAATTAAGTTTGTTGTTTACCTCGTTAGAAATTCCATTAAGAGGATTGTAAAACGGCTAAACTAATTATCTTGTGCAATCGTTTAAAGTACATTCGCTTTTTCACAGTCATAAAGTTCCCAAACATTTTCCTGAGTATTTATTCCAAGGAATATTAATAATTGAATTCTTACTCTAAAATTGCACTCAATTATATTCATATGTGTAATTTGTAATCTTCAATATAATAAAAATGCTATTAAAATTTTTGTACTGCTTATTCAACTATTAACAAATACACAAAAATAAGATTTACTACTAAAAATGAATTAATGAAATAACCGAAAAGAGATGAAATCATTGAACGAATTTGGTTTGCGATAAGTAACGGTAATCGCCATTTCTATTTAAGGAATCTATAAAACAACAGTCAGTGACCGTCGATTATCAGTTATAGTCGATCGTGCTTGAGTCTGCTTATTATCGACATTTTAACTTCATTGAGACTCCATGGTTTTTGATGCCTATAATTCACTTCACTGTTCGGTAAGTTTCCAAAAACAAAATTATCCGTTTTTCTATTATCATTAATAAATTTAAGATTAATTAAAATATATAAAGAGAGAGAAGAGAGTGGGCAAAAAATGAGAAGGGATTATTTGACAAGTGATTTATCCACGCACAGTTAAGGAGGACCATGCTACCTCTTAAGCGGCGAGAGAGAGAGAGAGAGAGAGAGAGAGAGAGAGAGAGAGAGAGAG